>VZTL01038755.1:17016-39308 GCA_013400535.1 Scopus umbretta
TGGGTTGGGTTTTATGCTAGAATATATGCCTAGGTGTACGGCTTTTTCAGGGGTGGTGGTGCGATTTGTATGCAGGCAGAGCTTTGCTAATGTGCATTGCAATCACCGGCCCTTAACAGCTCTGGAGAGCACTTTGTGATGGAAACGCGTGGTAGGAGTGATGAACAAAATACACGGAAGCCTTTTACTTTGACAAATGGATGGCTTTTTAATTATATGCACTGCATACAGCGTGTTTGCTTCCAAACGAGAGTTTAAAATTTATACTGCAAATGAATATTAATAATATAGACAACTTGGTAAAATTTTAACAGGTCCATTAATGTGATGAAGGCATCAAAGGATCCGCTGGCTGCGTAGCCTGCTGATGCATAACTTCTCCGGGGGGGAAAAAAAAAAAGGCACAAACCCCCGAAAAGCCTTTCATACCAACAGAAGGAGAGGAAAACTTACTGGCCTGACCTGTTAGAGGCTGTTGGGCGCGAGGCCGTGCCCACCGCAGCGTGCAGTCCCCTGGTGGGTGCCCATCAGCCCGACCCCGCGCCTGCCGGCGCCTTGGCATGGCCCGGCACGGCTGCCGGCCTCCTGCGGCTTTATGCATCTTTATTTTTTAAAGGTCAGAAAGAAACTACGTCTGCATTAAAATAAAGGGCCTATATTTGTCTGAGCATAAATTAACGGAAAATAATCCTGAGGTCAGTATCATAAAGGGCTGTCAGCGGCGGGCTACACCCAGGTGCTCTTGCTTTTTCTATAGGAAAACGTAGAAAGACCCGCTGATTTTTGGCTCGGTGCTTTCCTGTCCAGGCAGCCTGCTCAAGACGCAGCTCGTGGTGCAAGTGAGGGCAGAGCCGAGCTGCGGGCGCTGTGTGAACCTGCCTCGGCTGCGGTCGGGTTTACCCGTGCCGTGGGGAGTACCGTAACAGATTTTGGATGCCCCGAGCGAGATGAGGCGCTCCCGGCGCGGGAGGTGCGCACCGTCACGGTTCTGGCTGGCATCCCCGAGGACCGGGCCTTTCCCAAGCGCCGTTGCCAGCTTTACTTCTCCCAAAGCAGCGCGCACGGGCCCTGCGTCAGGATGCTTGCGAAGAGCTGCTGCGTGTTCTGCGCAAGGACGCGGGTGACGGCTCCGGCCTCCGAGTGCCTTCTGCGGCTCCGTTGGTACTGCTAGGGTAGTGTAACGGCGGTGGTTACAGCCGGGGCTGCGGTGAGCCGGCTGCTCGAAGCGTGTCTAGCGGAAAGGCATTGCTGAGCTTATAGCCGGGCGTCTGAGGCTTTGCTGAGAAAAGGGAGAGGGAAGGAAGAGCTGGGAAACGCGGCGGAGCTGGAAGAATACCTGAGAATTGCTTTCTTTTCCGAGGGCTTATCGGAGCATGTGAGCACTCTTGGCACCGTCTGCTTAGCGTGACAGGTATTCCCTATAATGATGAGGGTATTACTGTTCATCCTGAGAAGCTATTAAATAATTTCCACCCTCGGGTTTGTTAGTGAATAAGATAAATGGATTTTAAAGGAAAATTATATACCTGCGAATGTTTATCTCTCAGGTGAGCTTACAAAGGCTTACGTCAATGCCACAAAAGGTGAAGCTGGTCTTCCTGAGGTCCAGCGAGTACGCTTTTCGATAGTAAGCAGGTATAAAATTCCTCCTTTGAAAGGAGCAGCAGCAGGTTTGGGAGGTGGCAGGATGGTGGATCGGGGGTTACAAATACCACGGCGGCTGGTGGCGGCTCCCATGCCCCGGCGTTGCCCCGGGCGTGCAGCATCGGCCATGGGATCTCTTGGGGATGGGGATGGGGATGCGGATGCCGGTGCCGGCCGGTCCTGCGCGCTTGTCCCCTTCCCCGAGCCCTGGCAGTGTCGCCGACCCCCGCGTTCCCCCCACACCCCTTGCTGCACCCCCCGTGGCATTTTGATAGCGCTGCCTTTTACAGTAAAGCTCAGCTCTTTCCTTTTAGTGTTGCCAAAGCGAAGAGAAAGCCGGTGCGGGTCATGTCGCCGCAGCAGTCGGCTCTCGGCAGAGCAGCGTCGCCCCAGCCCTGTTCCCGCGGGGTCGTGCCGGTGGCGCGGCTCCAAACCCCGCCGCAAACCCTGCGGTGCAGCCAGGTCGACAATTGTCAGCTTTTCCCTGCGGGGAGATTTGCGTTTTTAAGCCATGAGTTACCAAAAGCGTAGGTCACCGGAGTTAACCAGCCGTCTGCTTCGGAGGCACCGTAGACCCACCGCCAAGCGCGGCTCCCGCCGTCTGCAGGCATTACGAGAGGCGGTCGTCCGCTAACGAGGTCTCCCTGGAAAGTCAGGTCTGGAGGAGCAGAGGGGGAAAGGTCTGGGCTGTCGCGGCAGAGGTGCAGCTAATGAACAGCTGCAGAGTAAAGGGCACAGATGGAAGAAGCACTCCCTCTAATTACCATTTTTCTAAAAACTGCATTTTTTTCCTAAACCCATTAGGGATGTGATCGCTTCCACGTCACTTAGTAAACAGAACCGAAACACGTGGTGACCGGGTGAAAATGCCTCATCAAGTATAACGTACTGTCCTACCTGAGGCTGCGGGAAGGGGTAGGACTGCTTGGTGGCAGGCTGTGCTCCCGCAGGCGTGCGAGCTCAGGTCAGGCGCCTTCGGGGGAGCGGGGAGCGGCGTTCCGGCCAAAAAAAACCAAAACCAACCCTGGGTTCGTATTTTTCTCCTAAGAGATAGAACAGCAAACTGAGTTTTACGTCTTGCGATATACTCAGAGACCTGTTAGCAGCAGAAATCGCTATGCAAAAACTAAGACTTTTGATCCCATTAGCAGTAACATACAGTGTTTTTTATTTTAAATTTTATTTTATTTAAAATTTTATTTTTCTGGCTGTATATCGCCAGGTGCATATCTGTCCCACGCGCTACAGCCCTGCTATTGTTTTTCTTGTGGCTTCCAAAATTTCCTTTGATTTTCTCCTGACTTAAAGGCATTCTTGCCAGCTAAGCAGAGGCTGTGTTTGCAGAGCTAGATTTAGCTTCCTGGAAACCAAATGTCATATCTCCAGCTTGCTATACTAGGATAAAATGGCAGGGTAATTCTATTTACAGATTGCTACAGATACCATTTAAAAAAAAAAAAAAAAAAGAAGAAGAAGCAGGATTTCTTCTAGAAGTCTCCAGCGATCCACAATAATTGTTTCCCTCTGATTTCCGAGGTCACCGGGATGCCCAAGACTGGGTGCTCGGAGAGGAGGACTTTTCTCCACGGTGGGAGGCAGTGGAGGAAGAGGAAGGGCAGTGTTGCACCTCTTAGTCATATTTCTTCTTCCCTGCTAATTTTTTTGAAGCTTGGTGCTCAGCCTGGCACTGATGGATGGCAGATTGCTACTGAAGCCCTTAAAGAGGAGTAAATGTATTTCATAGGACATACCTGCCGCTCGCTGGTGGGCTGGAATGCGCCGACACGGCCTTGGTTTGTGCATACGATGCATAAAGCGTAGGGTCTGGCTTTGTGTGCGTTCGTCAACATGATGCAAGTATAGAATAACGTGGTAATGCTTTAAGACCCCGACAAGTCCAACTTTACATTACAGTTAGCAGCTCTTGCTAATTTATTACTGGGGTTATCAGTTAGCCCTGTATTTCCCTTAGTCAGCAACACCTTCAGAAGTGTCCGTAACAGCAGATGTGAATTGCTCAGTTACAGTCTTTCCTCTGTCGTTGGCTCCTTTCGCCTTGAGGATGACAGCCTAATAGCTCCTGTATGTAAACGGTAGGCATGCCCATGGCTTTTCTTTTATACATTTAAAAAGATAAAATACGTTTCGTTGAAATGTTCAAAAACCCCCAAGATTTACGTGCGCCCACAATTGTCCGTAACTGGTGAAAGTTTTTTCTCCCTTGGTCGTTGCAGGGATGACGTGCCAAGCCCGGACATCCTATACCGAGGACGAGGTGCTCTGGGGTCATCGTTTCTTCCCTGTTATCTCCTTGGAAGAGGGGTTCTTTAAAGTCGATTACTCCCAGTTCCACGCCACGTTTGAGGTCCCCACCCCACCGTACAGCGTGAAGGAGCAGGAGGAGATGCTGCTCATGTCCTCTCCCTTGATAGCGCCCGCTGTGAGCAACAGCAAGGAGAGGAATAACTCGGTGGAGTGCCTGGATGGTCTCGATGAAGTTGGCACAAAGCTACCTTCAAAACTGCAGAAAATAACTGGGAGGGAAGACTTCCCCAAAAAACTCCTCAGGATGAGTTCCACCACCTCTGAGAAGGCCTACAGCATGGGGGATTTACCCATGAAACTCCAGCGGATCAGCTCGGTCCCTGGGAATTCGGAGGAGAAACTGGTGTCTAAAACCACAAAGATGATGTCGGATCCCATCAGCCAGTCGGTGGCCGACCTGCCGCCCAAGCTGCAGAAGCTCTCGGGCGGCGGCAGGATGGAAGGGAACCTTCCACCCAAACTGCGAAAAATGAATTCGGATCGGTTTACATAACCCGGCGGGACTTCTGGCTGTCGTTCAGAGCTCGAACTGCTACTGGCAAGGGCAGCGTGGGCAGGAGAGCAGGCCCGCCACCAGCCGTGTGTGTGCTGAACTCTGTGGTCCCCGGCGCGCTGGGAGGCAGGAGCGTCCCCTCGGTAGCGGTGGCTGCGCTGTGAGTACGAACGACGGGACGATCGGCGAGCTGATGTTCGTTGGCATGTAGTATCACAACACGCATGCAATAATAGTGTGCAATTTTTGCATATAGTTTTATGGCATGGCTCCTACTATATTTATACTGTATATTCTGAAAAATATGGGAAGGGGCGTTCCTTTCCCCTGTATTTCTTAAGAGTAAGTAGTAGGTAAAACATGCGAGTGGGTAACTTCCAGGGTAAGTTATAATTTGATTTGAAAATGTTCAGGGTTTTGTTTTTTTGTTTTTTTGTTTTTTTTTTTCTGATGTGGATTGTGATGTTTTGTTCAACAAAGTAGTTACGGTGCATGTCTTTTTTCTTAAAAGAAAGGTGTATTAGTTAATTCCTAACACTGAATCTGCTAGCCTTAAATTGACTGCTGGTTTCTATTTTGCTTTAACATTTTCTTGGGGTTCCTTTTCCCGTGTCTAGGCGACTGGAGAAAAATTAAAATGTATTTCGTAAGGCATTGGTTAGAAAAGAAACTTGTATTAATAAGCCTAGGCAAAACAATAAATAAATGGATAAAATTCACACTTTAGGTACGATTAGTAAAAATTTTTTTAAATCTTCGTGATTTATGTGCAAGAAAACCATTTCCAATAAGCAGGACGTGCGTGATTTCTCATGTTGATAGAAGAGCTAAACATGAAAATAGCTGAATGTCTCCAAGAAGGCATTTACTCTGGACGAAAGGCAGAGTCGCCATTCCCGCTGGCTCTGCGGTGCCCGGGTTTCGCTCCCTCTTGCTTTGGTGGCCCAGCTGGGCCAGCAGCGACGCAGGCGACGGTTGCGTGAGCCGTGGTCCCGCAGTGGGAGCTGTGCGGAGTCACGGCAAGTCCCAAGCCCGGGCAGGCACGCGGCTCCCCGGGCGCTGGCCGCGCTGCCGGTGGCATCGCTCCTTACTGCTTTCTCTGTGGTGAAAATGATGCTTACGCATGTTCCTAACTGAAGTTGACCCTGTGGGTTTCAAAATGAGTAATACTTTGTATAAATGTTTGGTTTGATATCCTTCTGTCCTGGTGTTTGGGTTTCCTTTTCCATCTTGTTTTGCTGCGGCGGGGTCGAGCCAGGAGGGCTGGGTGTTGTGCGGGTGCCCCCATCATCGTGGCTTTCGGTGCTGGAGCACCCTGCACCACCCCGGACCCTCCCCAGAATGCTGGAGGTTGGCTGTTGTGGTGCCCAGGGACACCCGTGGTCTGCGGTCAGTGTTTGGGAGCCAGGTCGCGATGGCTTCCCGGGGGCTCCTTCTTGGAGGAGGAGGTCTGGGCGAGACGGAGCGATGGTCGGCACCGTCAGAGAGCCGGGTGCGAAAATCACCGCCAACAGCGGCCAGGAAAAGGGCTCTGGGTGACATTGTCTGTATGTAAAACCCATGAGACCACAGCCAGGTGGTCCCAGGCGCGGGCGCGCGTGGGTCAGGAGGTGCCACGCATAGCTGCAGTCATGGACGGGCACTTCTGGCTTGCGGGCTCTGGACCCTCCTGCACGACTGCTCACGCTTACTACATAACTAATAACAACAGATCTGATGATCTTTAAGGAAAAAAATTGGTTTTGTTATAGACGTTGGCATGGAATAAGAACTCAGAAACTCAGCACTGCTGGAGGGTGGGCTCAGGCACCGCTGTGGCTCAGTGCTTTCCCTGGAAGTTGCAGTGTATGACCCATCGGTTGTACACCCAAGGACTTTGTACTCACTTCCGAAGTTTCTTTTCATCGTTGATCATGATTTTTAAGTGGCACTGCATGCTTTTTACACCTTTGGCTATTCTTCAATTCTCTGCACATTATTGTTGAAGGGAAGGGCGCGCGTTGCTCCCTGTGTGCTGCTGCTGTGCTCCACGCGCGCGGCGAACAGATTGCTGATGTGGCAAGGTAAAATCTGGACTTCTTTTCCCTTGTTTTGCCAACACTTCCTCAGGTTGTCTTGTAAAATAGCGCTGATTTTTGTACCACACGTAACTCTTCTACCAGTCCTTGACTGACAGCAAGAATAGCCATGCACAGTTGCCAGGTGTCAACAGTAAAAACACCACCAAGTCCAAACCGGAGAGCCAAGAACATTGTTCGGCACGGTAAACACTCAGCCAGTGGCACAGCTGAGAGATGAGTCCTGCCAGCAGGCTTGAGCAGATCGGTCTGCTGTTGAAAGAAGGGTCTCCAGAAGGTTGACCTCTCCTCAAAAACTCCTTTGGTTTATTCAGGGCGAGTGGAGGACCGCTGCCTCCTTCCCGGGACGCTGCCGGAGCGTGACCCGACCAACCTGCTGCCGTTCGGTGCCGCTGCCGTGGTGCTGGTGCTCCCAGTTTTGTGGCTCTGGTACGAAGGCACAGCTGCAAGGTGGGGTCCCCCTCCCTGGGACAGTGGGGTCCCTCCTGGGGGCTGCCCGTCTTTGCCCAGCTCAGCTTGGGAGATGGCTCGTGGCCCGGTTGACTTTTCTTTATGGGAAAGTAAACGTGACGTGTCCCCAGACTAAGCGCAATGGTGCTTCGCCAGCCGTGCCCCGGGGCCACCGGCACCCTCCCTCCCGAAAACCACGGGGAAGGTGCCTGGCTTCCCGTGCCCTGGCAGGGCGGCTGCTCGGCGGCTGCAAAGTCCTGCCTTTGGGAGAGCCACGTGGCGTTTTTCTTTGGGAAACGTTGGGTTGAATCTCTGTACGAGAGTGAATTAAGTGGGAGCAGTGTGGATGCATTCTACAACTTGAACGTAAAACAGGCGGCAGGGAGAAGTGCCGTAGCTGTAAGACGGAGTCTGAGCGGCTGCGGCTTACTCGGTAGCCTGTATGAAAAATATCTGGAAGTATGTGAAACACTGGGAAAGTATGCTCACTTTTATTAAATTCATGCCATAGAAAATATTGTTATGATTAACTGAAAAGTTGGATTTTTTTAAATCGAAATATGCACCTGTCCTTGCTGGATGCAGGACTTCTGAGGCTTGTGGCTTGTATTGCAACGTGTTACGTGCGTTGAGGTGACAATATATGCGTCTTTCATTAATAAGAGTGAAAGTACAAACATGGATGATAACTTACTTTAGTTATTCATTTTAGGAAGTTTTTTCTGGTTAATATTTCATTTTGATTGGTGTGGCCACTCCTTTTTTTCCCCTAATTAACATTTTAGGCCAGCCCTGACGCTTATGCTGAGAAAAAGTAACTGATTGCACAGCCGGTCTGTGTTCTCTACTGCTGAACTTGTGCTTGAATTATATTGTAAATTGTACATATTCAGATTAGAATAAACTAAATGCATTTTCTGGCATGCAGTCTATAACTGTATAAATGTACAAGTTTAACTGAATTATACAAAATAACAAACTCTTGTATTCATTAATACTGCAAGCTCAGTTTTATCTAAAGCCGTATTAAACTTTCAAAAATTGTTCAGTTTAAATGTGTTTGTCTTTTATCCAGTCCGCTTTTTATTTACTTTAAGGAATTACTTCGTATCCAAGCTCCTCAAGGGCTTCTGATTTTGCCCTTAGCGTGTGCAAAAGGCCAGTCCCTCGATCGCTCTTGAAAGCAGCAAAACCAAAACCTCCGTGCAGTTGAGCCGCGCTTCCAGGGCCTCGGGAGGCGGTCTGGCTGAGCCCGGCCCCAGAAACGCCGAGTCAGGAGTCCGCCGGCTCCTTCCCGAAGGCCAGCGAAGAGCCGAGCCCAGGGTACGTGCTGAAACCCGACGGCTCTGTAGCTCGGGCCCTCCCGGTATGCCAACGTCCTGCCCATTTCGTGAACTCTTGCGTTGGTTTGTGAAACGCCATTCCCTCTGTGGCACAGAGACTGGGGAGCTCTCCTTCTCCATTAGGTCGGGTTCTTAGGAGAAATGTCTTCACGGAAAGGGCTGTCAAGCACGGGAACGGGCTGCCCAGGGAGGCGGTGGAGTCCCCATCCCTGGGGATGTTTACAAGATGTGTGGATGTGGTGCTCAGGGATGTGGCTTACGGGTGGACTCGGCAGCGCTAGGTTAACGTTGGACTCGATGATCTTAAAGGTCTTTTCCAACCCAAATGATTCTGTGATTCTATGATTCTCTCTGCACAGAGAAGTAGGAATTTTTATTGTTGTCTGCCCCATCCAGCCCCAGGAATTAACGCTCCAGAAATCAACAGAGGCTGTCAGATCTCTCCCCAGTAGAGTAGACCTTCCTGTTTGGTTTTTACTATAATTTGCCCCGGTAGTGACCGGGTGTCACCACTCAGGGTGGGCGAAATACGTTCTTTGCTAAGAAAATAAAAATAACGACAAAAGATGTGTGACCGTCGCTGGCTTTTTAACTCCTTCCCCTCAGGAGGCTGCTGAAGGAAGGTTCCTAGAGCATAACCATATTTTGGTTTTCCCAGTTAACTGCTCACCTTGCTCTGAGTCCCGACCTGATATTGCTGGTCCACCCTACTCTTGCCCCTACATGCTAATACAGATCTATTTTTTCCATACTGTTAGAAGTGATAAGATCGTAAATGCTGAAGATTTCTCTGCTCGTGCAGCTGGTTTCCATTCCGAGTTTTATTCTCATTGTTATTTCCACATCCCCTGGTACAGCATAACGGGAGTCACCCAGGAATACCTGCACCAGCGAGCCGATATCCCGGCTCGCGAAGAGCATCCCTGGGGGATCGAGGAGCCGTCCCGCTGCTGCCTGCGCCGGGAGCGCCGCAAAGCGAGGCGTCGGTGCTGCGCTCGGTGTAATGGAATTACCGCGTGCGGCGGAACGGAGCCGCGACGGCGCCGGGGCTCTGTCAGTCATCCCCTGTCACCAGCCGCAGAATACGTTTGAATTTATTTCCTCGGCCGTGGTTGAAACAAAGTGAACTCGCGGTGCTTTCTTGGAGGTATGAAAATGAAATTGCGGGTAGGTTTTAAACACCTGCGTAGGAAAAACATCTGCCAGGGAGGAAGGGCGAGAAAGAAAGAGAAGCATCCCCGGTGTAATAGCTTGAAAGGAAATACGGTCTCATCCTGTGCTGGGGCCAACGAGGAGAATTTAAACGCCTCTAAATGAGGTGCGAGGGCTTTTTTCTGCCTGCGGCGGGGAGGGAGGCGAGGGCATCGCCAGGGAAGAGGGGGAGCTCTGCGCCCAGGCAGCCCCGCAGCGGCCCTGGCCCCGCCGGCGGTTTGAGCTATGAACCCCAGCACGGGCAGGATTTACGGCTCAGGTCGCCACTGAAGGCAGCTGCATCCATATATTTAAAGAAAAAAAATATTAGATGGGGGCGGCAGGCTGCTCTTCAGCGTGCAGCCACTCGCACCGCGGTTCGGTATTCGTGGGTGATAATGGAATTACCAATTCCATGGATTCGAGGTGATTTACAGTTACGCTTCTCACATTTCCACCTCATGAGAAGCGGGGGGAGCGCGAGTGAAGAGGCAGAGAGGGCAGGGAGAGAGCAAACTCATCCTTTTATGGCAGCCTCATTTTTGTGCAGTTATAAGTACTGTTTAGCCTGAGTGCCATACTGGTTTTGTTAATGTGTTTACACCACTTCCAGCTCTCTGCTTGCTGCAAAAAATGCATTTGAATTATTATTCCCAAGACAAACATCTGCTCATCATCCGTCCGGGGCTGGAAGGCCCAGGCTGCTGTCGGGCTGCCTATGCCCCCCGGCACCGCAGCTCGCTGGGCGCAGCATCGAGCTGCCTCTCGTCACCTCCGGAGCCCCGGTGAGCTGCTTCTGGGGGCTCGAGCAGGTCTGGGGACAGAGCTGTCCCCAAAGCCGCAGCGAGAGACGGGGTGGGCGATCCCAACCGCCTCTGCCGTCGCGGCATCTGCGAGTTCTGCTGCTGGGGACGTGGTCCGAGAGCCGGCCGGCGATGCTCGGTGGGCATCCCACCCGCTACAGCCCAGGCGACCGACCACGGCTGAGGGAGAGCGGCGGGCTTTAATGCCACCGCTCGGGTGCGGGCTGGGGACGGCCAGGCATCGTGTCGCTCCCACCCCCGGCTGCCCTCCTTTAGGAGCAAGGCAGGGAGATAGGATTCTCCCATTTCACAGCTATATACATATATTTTGACGCTAGACATTAACTATCCACTGGCTGAGACGCCTCTGACCGCGCGATCCATCAGAGACCCACACGTGCATCTCCCTGCGGGGAGAGGCTCCCTTGACCCAAGTATTGTCACCACGTGGAGTCCTCCTCCCCCATGCCAGCAGGTCTATTCATAACGCTGACGGGCTGTGGGCATCACCGAGTGATGAATGGAGATAGGCCCCACGCCATCGGCGCTTTCTCACTGTTAAGCCCAGCTTATGGTGACGGCAAGCGGGCACCTCAGTGAAAGCACCAAGGCTACCATCACTTTCCTCCCGTTGGACGGGGGATGCCACAGCCAGCGCGGCCCTGCGCAGCAGCTTGCGTTTCGGTGCCCGGCTCCGTTGGCCCCAGTAATGGCCTTTCCCTTCTGGTGGAGGTCTGAGGAACAGCGCGAGCATGACGTGAGGATGAGATGTGCTGGTGACTGCAAACGCCGCCGGCTCAGCAGAGCTTCCTCATCTGTGTACCCAGGTAAGGGATGTAAGGCCATATGCAGGTGAGAAAATGCACAGTCTGCACATAATGTGTCTCTCTATAAGCTGTGGTGTCTCTGTATCCGTAGCACATGGGTAACAGCGGTCAAGACAGCTGTTCACTAATTCTGATGTATTCCCCATTTCCACTCTCTAAACTTTTACATTTACTTCTGTCGAAAATACTCATAGGTTTAGATAAGCTTTTTGGGCACTGCCTTGGGAATCGGGTCTTTGGACTCATTCCACACCGACTGCGTGCGATGGAAATCTCGTGACAGATGGACGAGTGTGCAAAAGAGGGAAAGCGAGGGAGAGCGCGGGCACGGCAGCATCGCTCGCTGTCAGAATAACCTGGGGAGACTTTTCTCTTGGCATCCTCCAGCCTTTTCCTGGGAAGGCTCCAGGCATCATTTCCTTAAGTGTTCTTGGAGCTTCCGTCAATAACCAAGAAAAGCCAAATTAATGCATGTCCCAACATAGGGACAAAATTAAGTCCTATGCCGGGATGATGCTCAGAACAGATAGAAACATGACCTTACATGCTGCTCTAAGAAGGACCTATAAAAAATATTGGATACTAACTGACAATACTGATAAATCCACATTTGTAGCAAAATTAATTTAATTTTAAAAATAAAAGAGCAAAGCTCCCCTTTGAGATGATAAAACAAAGTATTTTGTTCTTCTTTTAATCAGCACATTAAATATTTGTATTTTGCCTTTCATGCAGATTGGGAAAAACTCTGAACGTACTTCCTCAAATGTATTAGTTGATAATACCTTGTTCCTTTAGTCACCAAATTCTCCTTGCTAATAAGAAAAAATGGCAATGCTTGTACATGGAGGCAATTTGCAAGTAAACACGGAATGCTGGAGAGTCAACGTAGGAGTGTTTTATCCGCCTATCATTGCAGTTGAACCGTGCTTTTGGGTGCCCGAACCAGATTGCTTTAATAGAGCTCTGTGTACGTGCAGGGTTTGCCGCACGCACGCTGTAAACGGGCCGCAGAAATGCCCTGGCCTGCTGAGAGAGTCCCTAATCAGGGTGCCTACAGGCGAAGGCAAGGCAATGCGACGCCTCTGCCATCTCCACGGGACACAGAGGGCAGACATGGCAGCAACGCGACATAAAGCGTCACAGCAAGCGGTGCCAGGTGCCAAAAGCATCGCAAGAGATGAGTTCAGAACCAAAAAAAGAAAAATCTCATAAACACGCCTGTCTCTTCCATCTTTCTACCAAAGTTGTTTAATCTTACAGTCTCAGTAATGAGTTTATCAAATCCTAAAATACAAATGTGCATCCAAAGAGCGCATAAATATAACTTCCCATTGATGTTTATAGGAATATAGTAATTCATTCTGCTTCAGCCGTTCCCTGTGGCATAAGTGAATGAAAAGCTCCAAGTGAAGACAATTGATTTCTCTTTAGCTGACTTTTGATGGTATGCAGCGGGGGAGAGGCAGGCGGGCTGCGCGCGTGGCGCAGCGCTTAAACACTGCAAGGCAAGGCAGCGACGTTGTGCTGGCTCCCTGGAACTTCAAATTCACGTGGTTTTCCCCCTTCTGGAAATCAAAAAGCAGCAGACTTCAGCTGACGCTCACTAGAGCTCAAGACGGTAATTTTTTGGTTTTTTCATACCGGGCTGCAGCTGGCCGACACATGGACTGCCTTATGTGAGGAGCTAAAAATAGGACGGTACTTTCGACCCGGAAGATTTGAAGATGGACGTGAAAAAATGATGCACGATAGCTGCCGGCTTAGCAGCGAGTAAAGCTTCGGGAACCCGCCTGGTGGCCAACACCTGAACGCCCTGAGCTTGCCAGGCTGTGGCAAGCGGGTGCTTCCCCGGGCAGGGCGTCCGCGCCGGTGGCTTTCACCCCATAAGCTGCACGCTTAGGCCTGGCACGAGCGCGCTCGGGGCTTTCCTGCGAGCTCGGGGGAATTCGGGGTTGCTGAGAGCCTTTGGGAATGACCCACGCGGCGTGCGCGTGCTGGGATCGTACGTACTCTGGAGGTACGCAGGCACACGCAGAACCGCAGCGCGCAAAAATACCCGTTTCGCGCAGCGACTGGCGCGAACGCAGTTTTTCTCGTTGCCGAAGACGCTGTTGGGTATATCCAGCATTGCAATAGCACAGCTATACCCATCAGGAATACTAACCCCCTAGGAAGCCCTGCCACCTTTTTCTCCATATACTGAATTTCCTCCTATTTTCGATTACCCGGCTCAACACACAGCTCCAGGCACCTTTTGCTTCTGGGTCAGCAGAAGCGTCGTAATGCCAACAGTTGTAGGGCCTCAGTCGCCCAGGTTGAGTGATGCCGCAGGGCTACAGATGCCAGCCGCAGCCTCGGAGGACAGGTCGCTTCTCCTCCCTCTCGGGGAGGGGACCCGTCCTCCTCCCCGCAGCGGAATGGGGACCTCACCGGACGGAGCTGGCAGCACTCAGCTTTGCTCTGCTGGGTCCATGGAAGGGCTATCACTTCACAGGGGACACAAAATACCGTTCAACATGTGTGCTAGCCATTCCTGATAAACGTTCAAAAAAACTCGGTGGCCCCTTCCTAATGCACAATCTAGAATTGAATACTATGAAAGCAAGAAACAACAGTTTCTTTGACAAGAGCTGTTCTTAATATTCCCAAAGTATCTGTAATAAAATTAGGGTGTCACGTATCAGCTCCGCTGCGGGTCCTGCACGGCGCAAATATTTTATAAGCAGTCATTTACAACTCTGCACAATATTTGACTAGACCACAAGGCCTCCATACAGTTACCTTAATACTATTGCATAATTTATGTGTTTTATATTATATTTTTCCTTGTGCACACATACTTAGTTTGCTTAGCCCTGAGGAAATCTATGTGAAGGAAATGGCGCGCTCTGTGAGAAATGTCAGATACTGCTCCGGTGCGTCGGTACCGAAGTTAATGGGGCGGAAAGACGATAGTGGAGGAATGGTTTTAAGTGCTTGTAGGTCTAGGTGTCGTGAGGGCAATTTATTGTCTTGTTAAATCTAGACATCAAAATCTTAACCTATAAACAACTGCATGTGCAAAAAAAAAGTGCTGATTGAGCTGTCAGTCCCTGTCCTCTTTACTCTCTCTGGTTTTTTTTCCTTTCCAGCAGTAAGGGAAGCGCTCGGCACTTGCCGGCGCTCTCCAAGCGTTGCGCATCGTTCTGCCTCCGGCTTAAAACCCCCGCGTGGCCGTAAGCTCACGAGCCGGTCGCTTCTGCAGAGGCGCTTCGGGAACGCCAGTGGCCCGAGGCTCCGCGGTCTGTGGGTATCGAGCGGTTGAAAAGAAAACTATCGAAATGAGTCTGCAAATGAACTTGCCGTCAAATAGATACACTTGAAATTTTTCTTCTAATGAAAAAAGCAGAAGGAAGAGAGGAGTCCTGGGTAAATGGCAGGGAACAACCCCGGGGTGAAGGCAGCGGCTGCTGCCCTGCTCCAGCCTGCTGCCAGTGGAGCCGGCGCTGCCTGCCTGCCGCCCGCAGCTCCCCCCCGCAGCGCGGACTGCAAACCCTCCCCTGGTTTAGAAGCCCCTCTTTTAAATCCCGGGTTTAGAAGCCCCTCTTTTAAATCCCTGGTTTAGAAGCCCCTTTTTTAAATGCTGTGCAGTCTGCTCCGTGACATCCCTTTGGTTCTTCGGTCCTTTTGTTTTTGGTTTTTTTAATTTTTTTTTTTTGCATAAAACTCCTTGCGCTGGGAATTAACAATTCTCATATTTCTTAAGAAGTGGGGGAAAAAAAAAAAAAAAAAAAAAAGATATTTTTACATTTTCCTCGTTACCTCCCTTGATCGGCGGGGAGCTGGGCAGGTGGACACGCCGGTGCACCCGGTCAGCGTGTCCTAATGGTGGGGTGCAGTTTTCTGTCCTGTTTGTCATTGTATTGCAGGTGAGCAATCCCAGGCAGGGCGCAGGGCAGAAAACAGTTCCTATCTGGTTAAGGCCTTTATTACAATAAAAGAAAAAAAAAATGTCTGCGTGGGGCCCACAGGAGGGAAGGAGGCAGGCAGCGATGGGTTGTACGCTCGGGCAGGACGTGCCCACATGGGCATCGCCGGCGAAGCTCCTCACCTTTACATAAACAAACAAGCATTAACGTAATTATCGCTAGGGTAAAAAGCTCAGTTAGTCTGGTTAGGCCAACTGCCCTAGAAGTCAGGTTGCTGCTTCCATAAATACCTAATCTTCCTATTAAAATGGAAGGGATTTAAGAGATGAAAACTGGAATTACATTTCTAGCTCTCGCTTCAGTGCCTCCTAACTGGTTTGTAGCATATAGGCTGCTTCTAGAGAGTCGAAAAATAGAAGTAATGTAGATAAGAGATTTTAAATGGGGGCTGAACTTCCTCTCCAAATTCGTAGGAGCTAGCATATTAAAAATAATAGGAAAAATCACTGTTCCTCAGGCTGGAGAGTGAGACAGCCGGCGTTTCCCCAGGCTCTGCCTCGGGGCAGGCTGTCCATCCTGTCCAGCCTAACACCCCGTGACTAACACGCCAGGAGCTTTCCATTCGAGCCGTGAGGTTTCCTCAGCTGGCTTGGCGTGGAACAAACACTTTACGAGCAGTCATTCCGAAATCCCATTAGCCCACGCCACCCCGACGGGGGCTGCGGAGGCGGGGGGAGGGGGGGTCCTGCAGCCTGGCTGCGGCCATCCTGACCCAGGGTGCTCCTGCAGAGCATCCTTTCCTTCATCTTATTTATTCTCTGCAAAATATTCCGCTGAAGCAGAGGAAACGATTTCGTAACTTGGTTTGTGACCCTTTTCCTGCTCCAGACTAGCCTTTTGCTTTTTTTCCCTCTTTTTAACGAGGCTGCAAGTAGCTGTATTGCAGCTTAAACAAGAGAGCGCAGGCTGCAAGGGTCCCTTCTTCCCCATCCAACGGACTTTCCTCCTGAAGGATGCCTTGTATCAGGCCTCGCAACACCTGAGTAAAACGTGAGTAAAGCTTTCAGTGACAGCCCCAGGCTCTGAGGAGGAGAAGAGCAGAACGCACCTGGACCGGGATCTGAACCGGCCCTGGGCCGCGGCGGCCGCTCGCCTCTGTGAGGTTCTTGGGTCTCGTACATAGAAATTCCTATGCGGAATCATCGCGGGGATTTTCTTTGTCCCTGTTGTCACCAGTGGGTGATTAGCACAAGTAAAATCCACCTGGTCCGTCACACGGCTGGCCTGTCTGTGTGTATGCCCTGCATCACCCATGCATAGCTGTCGAGGTGAATTATATATGTAAACAGCTTTTTCTGGAATTTTTTTTTCCCTCGGGTGCATTCAGTACAGAGTGCGAAGTGCTGTTTAATAAGGCAGCCTGCTTACTGCTCCATCTTGTAAACTAGTTTTGTAGAAATGGACCATTTGTGGATTATCTGTTTCTATGGTGATAGATCGGAATAAATGTGTTGTGGTCCTGGCTGCCTTCAGCTGCCTGTTTTCCGCAAGGTCTCTGTTATCAACAGTAAAAATACAGCATCCAATTCCCCGTAGATCATCAGCTGAGACTTATGGACAAGACCATAGGCTTTAGCCCGTGAAAAATCACTGTGGCAAAACTGCATATGAAAGTTATAGGCTGCAGCAGCGCAGTTAATAATAACTACCATCCTGATGCCGGGGACATAGGAATTGCTGTAAGGGAGAAAAGAAAAAAAAAAAAAGAAAAAAGATGGTTTTCAATTTTGGTCTTGTAGAGGCAGAAATATCCTGTTGTCACGGGCAGATCAGAAACTGGAAAATCCATAGATGCCCTACATAGTATTAAAAAAGGAGGTGGATGCAGACATAAGTTTTAAAAGCTATAACATTTTGGAGGGGGGGGGGGGGTCAAAAAAAAAAAAAAAAAAGGCACGTCTTTTCTAAAATATTCCCCTTTCGTCCTTAGAGCTGAAATCCACTGTTTCCAAATTTGGCTCGCACATCAATATGCAAAGGCCAGCGCTACCCGTGGGAGCTGTGCATCCACCAGGAGAGTTTTCTACATTGTCTGTGGAGTCAGTAGATTTTAAAAAGGAAATGCTATCAAGTCCTTGTACACCTGTAAACACCGCTGGGAACTGAAGTTGTTCTTTAACGGTATCTAAAATCCTGGAACGTGAGTTTTGCTGGAGTAAAAAACGGAATGATTATCCTCCTATCCTCTTATGAGTCACATCACAACTGGCAGCCACGGTGGATATCATCGTGCCTCTGCTAAATCTTTAATATTTGAAATGCATATTTAGATACCTCTTTCCTGATAGGAGAAACCTCAGCGTAGCACTCGGGAGGATTGCCCTTTGCAGTGAGACAGAATTGAAATATTTAAATGTGCTACACTTCCAAATGCTAGCTTACCGCTCGCCTCACTTGTAGAAATAAGACACACGGAATAGAAAAGTGAATTAGTCCCCAAAGTAGTAAAGCCACAGAGTGACTGGAAAACGACGCTTTTACAGAGCAGGAGCGTTCACTGTTTTGGTGAGAATTGTCCGCGCTTACCTGGCGTTAGGTACAAAGATGAACTCTGGCAACTGAAGCCAAAAGCCAAAAGCAAGCAGCAGACAAAGCCAGCGTGCTGGAGGAATATCTCCGCTTCGGGCAGGGTATGGCTCCTCAAAGCTACACTCCCCAAAGCGCCCACGTGCAGCAGACGCGAGGTACAGGTTCCTTGGGATGCGTAACAGCTAGCCAGTCTTTGAAAGGTAAAGTTTAATGTTTAACCGCTTCGGTGCAGCACTTTGCTTTGGCAAGTTTCGATGTTAATAATAATTGTAAATAAGCAACAAGCTGCTGCAATGAGAAATGGCCTGTATCTGTTCATACAAATAAAACAAAGTCATGCTTTATGGAAGCAGAATATAGACAGCCATGCATATGTGTGCACACGCCTATATAAGCCAGACTTGGGGATGGAAACAGTGTTTTTTTCTGTCCAAGTAACAACCTTATTTGTCTTGCTCAGACCTTTCGCTGCCTCACCTTTTTTTTCATGGCCTATTTGTGTCTCGCTCGTGTCTTCACGTTTTGACCCTTGCCTGCCGGGCACTGGGGTGGAGGGGCGCCCGGGGCGGCGTGCGGGATGCTGCGGAGGTGTGCTAACACTGCTGCTGTTTGGAACCCTCTTCGCAACAGCACACGCCGCACAGAGCTCGCTCCGGCGGCATGCTAAAGCAAAGGAGAAAGTCCTTCAAATCCCTGTTTACCTGGCCAGAAGGTGAGGTGGAGCTGGCGGGCAGCGCTGCGGGGCGCTGCGGGCCGGGCACCGTGCAGGTTGCCTTCCTGGGCAAAGCGAAGGCGAGAAACCCCCTGCGGGAGCGTTCGTCCCAGGTCCTGCTGGAATTGCTGCTCCGGGGGGAGAGGCCGGGGCAGCTGCGGGGCCAAGGGAGGGCAGCTGGGCTTCACCAGCGCCCAGCAGGGACGTGTCAGCCGGCCGGCCGGCAAAAACCATGGCTAGGTACAATTCCAGCTGGCTAGGAAAGCAGCAAACCATTCACAGTGGAGTTTAGAGGAAGCAATTAGCCGATGGAACAACCTTCCCGAGAATTTGACCAAAGATATTTAAACCAAGGCTTCTTAAGAGCAGCAGGTCCAGGCTCAGTGCAGAGATGCTGGCAGCATTTTTGGCTTGTGCTCAGCAGCAGGCAGCTGATCACGGAGAGCCTTTCCAGGCTTCAAATCCATAGGTGCACATTTCTCAGTCCTCCCTAGATGTTTCTCACGCATATTTCGCTAAGACCTTTTAGGTTAACATTATCATCTATAAATCAACTATGCAGGGCAGGAACGTAGGACGTGTCTGGTAAAAACGATCAATACGTAATAAGCAGTAATGAAACCTTATTAGACTTCCTAAAACCCTTTTCCAGTTTTCTCATTTCCATCCTTGCCTGTGTGCTGGGGAAGGTGGTAGCAAGTATTTCACATCTGATGACACGTTACGTGTGCTTTCCATTTTTTTTTCTGCTCTCAATAAAAACTTCTGTCGGGTGCATTGTTATGCGCAGCCAGGCCAATCTGAAATGTTGTCGCTATTTGTAAGAGAGCTTTTCCTGGTATTTTGTGTAGAACTGTGTTTTTATGTAGGTGGTTGTGATTAGAGCTGACATTAATTAGAAGAAATTCTAATATACCAGATGGATTTTTTAAAAGGCATAGTGGAGGAGCAATAAGCACAGTACATGTGCTTATGGAAAAGTGGGAGTACGATTTGTTAGCTATGTATGTACGACCTACGCACTACAGCATTTAAGACTGGTATAATGTACCTTATTAATAGTACAGAATTTTAGCACACATCCCTTATTTATGGATGCGAATTTATCCTCGCGCAGCACTGGCACCCTGCCCTTGACATACCGCACGCTGCAGCACGAAGCGCAGCCATTAGGCACGAGCCTTCGGCTGGTGCAAAGCTGAAGGCAGAGAAGAGAAATTCAAATGTCAGACCTCGCAGCGGCTTTCAAGGCTTAATTTCAGGCTTTTTTTGAGCTCTGTAACCGGGAGGGGACTGCCGACTGCATTGCAGCTCGTGCTGGCTGCGAGGCACCGGCCAGAGCTGCATCCCTCCATCACCGACCCGGCCACCCCCGGGGACCCCGGCGGGTTTGGGGACACGGCCCGGCCGCGGGGTCGGCAGCCTCCCGCAGCGCTCGGCGGGCACGCCGGGCTCGGGAATCGCCCGCAGCGGGCAGGCAGAGCCAGTCCTGGGCCACCTGGAACCCTGAGCTGCCTCCTGGCCTTGAGTCGCTGCCGAGACGAGCCGCCCCGGCGCGGGCAGCGTGCGTGGGGAAGGATGGAGCCAGCCCCTCCTGCGGTGCCATGGTTACAGCTCCCCTTTTTTCTCCCCCCCCCCCTCCCCCCCAGTGTTTTCCATTTTGCATTTTGAAATTAATTATTCAGCGTAGAGCAGGAACAAAAAGGAGATTACCCGCCCCGGGCCCGCAGGTATCCAGGAAGAAAGAGCTTCCCAGGGTTTCCAGGGGAGACCAGGATTAGGGAATGGTTTTTCTGTAATCGTTCTTCCAAAACAGCGGCTGGGGGTGCATTGGGAGCATGCTAATCATCCCCATTTCCCGGTGAATCAAGAGATTTTCATAACGACACATGTTTTATTACGGATTGGCTACAGCTGTAACACATCGTCAAAACTGTATTTGTTTTCTCCGCACATCCAAGCATCTCTGAAGCACGGCCAGGTTCATTTGGGATCGGATTCCTAGGTCCCCGGGGTGCCGGTAACGATCCTGCTGCAGCAAGAGCAGCATCGCCGCAGCGCGACCTCACCGTCGCGCTGGAGGTTTTGTCCTGCTACATCGTTGTCATTAGCATCCTCCCTATCGCTGCCGAGCTGGCAGAGCACCAGCTTGACTTTTCGGATGCGCAAACAGCATTAAGCTGTTGGTTTGGTGGCGAGGAGGTTTGCTGGCTTGTCTTCTGTCTTTCGTTTTTCCACTCCTTGAAAATGGCAGGTCAGCCTTTTTAAAAATGTTTTAGGGGATGGCGACATGAAAGCCACTTCAAATTTATTTACTGAAACGGTTTGGGTTGTAGAAGATACACTATATAAGGTGTGTAGAGTGTATATACTCCATCTGTACTACATACTATATCTTTTCAGAGGTATCAAAAGATGAAATTGTATAAAACGTGGGCTTTATAAAAAGTGGATCCCGTCCTTAATGGACCTACTGTGGGGGACTGAAAGAAACAGAAACCGTGATAACCCCCCCTGCAGCTCATTGAGTCTGGCGACCAACCGAGGCTTCGACCAGCGCCTTCGGCCGGCAGTGCCGAAACGCTGCCGGCAGCGAGGGGTCAAGGCGGACGCCCTCGGGGGGAGCAGCGCGTGGCCTCTGGCCCAGCAGCCGACAGAGCTCCTCCTTTGATTTTTTTTAACGTTATTTTTTAGATGACTGGAAAAACTTCAGCCACGTTGCTGTTCCATCTGTTTGGAACTCGACTGATTTTTTTTCAGTATTCACGTTGTGTTTCTACTGACATGCCTGGCAAAACTATTACCGGAACCACGAACCATCTTTGAACCAATATTCTTCTTTAACCAGAATCTTAACATTTTTTCAGTCTACCGATATGTGCAGAACCCATCTGATAAGCATTTGAAAATATTTCTGATATATGTTTTACTTAAAAGCGTTCTTTTTGGCTAACTGTATCCTTTTTAAGTAACGGCTGCTTTAGCAAACATCTTGGATGTAAAATTATTTTAAGAGACAACTGAGCTTGCTGAGCTGGGGAGGAAGGCCTGGGCAGCCCCTTGGGGGTGCAACCCTCCCCATCCTCACTACCGCCTGTCCCCCCGAGGTAACGCTGCTGAGCCGCTGGACTACTTAGTGGAAAAAAGGTCACACCTCAGCTCTTTAACCACTAGGCAATGAATTACCCCTGGGATTTGGGGATTTTCTCTTCTTAGACTTCAGCCCCACGAGCAGCTCTTGGAAGGGACCTGGCCATCAAGGCACGCTGCTGGACTGCAGGGGAAAACACCGTGGGAAAGCGGAGCAAAGGGAAAAATATCCTGATGGCACTGGACAAACATTTAAGCCGAGACGACTTTGCTTTTCAATGGGTATAACGTGCTAGTTATTTGGTACTTTAGTTTTACAATTAGTTGCATGAGCCTGACCTGGCTAAATGGAAAACTTTCCTCTCAGCTAGTGTAAGGGAGCTGGTTTTGAGGGTGTCTTTATGGCCTAGAACTTTTCCCATACTCTTAAACACAACAGATAAAGCTGCCGTGCTGCCCCAAGATCTATGGTTTCCCCCTGAAGCGGTGAGAGGACCGGTGCAGGGTTGCATCAGCACAACTTTCTGCAGCTCTCCAATCCCCCGGCCCTCCCGGAGGACTTCCAGCAGGACCAAGCCTGCTCCTGGCAGAACACAACGGCCAAGGACCCCGTCCCACCGCACCCCGAATGGCCCGGGGCCAGGAGAGCAGCCAGTGGAACCCCACCGCTTGCTCGCTCTGTCCCACCGTGCGTGTTGTCCTCTAACACCCAGCTTACGGTCAGCCTTGGTGCGCAGACAATTTATGCCGGTCCCAAAGCATATTTTTGCGCCTCATCGCATATCAGACCAGAAATGCTACAGCAAAAATTTGCTGAATCAAAGGGAAAAAAAAAA
>VZTL01038757.1:0-18441 GCA_013400535.1 Scopus umbretta
AATACTCCCTAACCTGCTCCTTCTCCACCAAGGCTAAGTCTGCCTTCCCCTGGACTTTCCCACTGGTTTCAGGGACCTGGGACAGCTGAAGGCCCGTCTTATCCGCAAAGACTGAGGCAAAAAAAGCATTCATCACATCAGCCTTCTCCTTGGTCTTTGTGACCATGTTCCCATTCCCATTCAGTAGCAGGCCCACATCCTCTAGAACCTTTTCACAGAATCTTTAATATAATCTCATTTTTAAAAAAAATCTAATTCCATATTGGCATATTTATTCATGAAAATAAACCTGCAACTCTCTTTTTGAAACTACTGACTGCATAAAGAAAGTTCTCCCAATGTCTACTGAAGTCTTCCTGCTAGAGGAAAATAGAACTTACAGATTTTGACATGCTTATTCATAATGAACTCAGCAGGACCTGAAGTTTGAGTAGGTATGGACTGTAAGACTTGACTTTCATTTCTTAATACTTTAACTGTTTTATTAAACATTCTTAATTCTTTATATTTTAAATGATTACTTGAACTTACCTCTTAAAGCAATAATTTTCAGTTGTTCAAGGTACTTTACCATTTTAAACATATAAAAAGCAATACTTTTTCTGCTGAAGTTGGTGGTTCTAATTCAGCACAGCACTTTATCATGTATTCATATTTATCTAGTCAATTTGTGCATAAGGTACTTTCCTTTAACAGGAATTTAGCAGGGATTTACACTTTGTGCACAGATTCAAAACTTTCCTGAACAAGAGTGAATTGAGGCTTCTGCTTTTTCTAGACCAGATTAAAAACAGAGCAATCATGTTTACAACACCAGTAAGACTGAAATAATGCATTTTTATTCAATTGTTTGGTTTCATCTATTTTAATATAAGCTGTGTAGCCAATGCTCAAATGTTATTGTTTTGAATGATTGCCAACATTTCCTTTTCTTTTTTTAAATGATCTCCCCTCAGACTGCAGTTCAGACTTGTTTAACTGCATGAACACAGGTTTAAGCAAATGAATAATACTGTTGTCACTTACTATTACACATGCAACTTTCTGTAACAGTTAGGAAGTTGTATCATGTTCATTGTATTTTCTAAACAGTGGTAAAAATTGGCTTAGACTGCTACAGGACTATCCTGAGAAACAAGAAAAACACGCATTACCAGACTTCTACAGAAGACTAGGCTCACAGTACTTTCCATTCCTCTTAAAAAACAGGGCTAAATTGAATATCAAAACAATCTGGAACAAAATCTGAATCATATGTAACTTCTTTTGAGCATATAAGGAGAAAAATTAAAGTCCCACATAATTCAAATAAAACCATCACATAAATACTATTCCTAATCAGATATAAAGACAATACCCTTTTCCCTTTAATGAAAAAAATTGAATTAGTAGCTTCTTAATAATGTATCACAGATGAAAATAAAGACACAGGAAATCAGTCATTTGAAGCATTTCCATTCGCAAAGATTAAACTATCACCTGTGAAATTATTTGAACAGTAATTTAACACAGACGTACTTTAAGGAATATAGGTCTTAATTGGAGGGCTCTGGGTAGGCACCTGTATCACCTTGTATCTGAGCTTCTCTCACTGCATCAGGCTAAGACGACGACGGCTTTCTTCTCCTAGGTACTAGTGAATCATCCCTTCCTCCTCAAGCCCAACACCGACTTTCGTTTCAAAGTTTTTGTTTGCAGTTTAGAGAAGGCAATTTGGTTCTTTTTCAAAATGGACAGAAAACACTCTGCTTTGCAATGACAACGGATACTCTCTTTTTTTTTTTTGAGGAGCAAACAAGTGTGTAAAACCTACAAATAAAAATTAATACTGAGAGCTATTTTAGAAAGGATGTTAACAGACAAAAACTGGTTTCAGTGTATGTGTGTTCATAAAGAGATGTAAACACAATTGGACATGCAGATCTAGGAAAGGAATACTAATCCACCATAAAGATCAACAAAATCAATTGCTACTTTACAGGGCTTGACCCCATAAGCTCAAAAGCATTCACTGTAGTACTCATGTTTCTACAGCACAGCGCTGAGTCATGACAATGCAAGTTGAACCGAACACCACGCTTCCAAGAGTACGCAGTTATCTCTTGAACTCTAAACTGCAAGCATAAGCTGAATCCAGCACAAGATCACATCTCAGTAGAACACATCATAGCAAAAGGCTGAAGGCTGAAAGGTTGAGGACTGTGGAGACTATAGAGTGTTTCAATAATCAGGCAGTGATAATTTTCACCAGTCACTACATATCCTGTTCATATTCTGTTTAATTCTGAAAGAGCTGTGAGTTCATACAGGAAATCTCTTATTCTGCAAAGTTTGATACGTACTGGGAGGGTTAAAACAAAAAGAACACCCAAATTCCACACAACCTACATAGCAAACGTTAGGGCAATATGAAGAAAAAGCAAGATACCGCAAACAAGCAGCCTCAAAAATAATAGAAGTTATCACTTTCTAACTAGCTATGTATCTCTGCCAGAAGAAAAGAACCTGATAAAACAAGTTGCACTGAAAGTCAACCAGGAAATCAACTAGGACAGCAAGATCTAGAGCTGGAGCCTCCCTCCCTCAGGTGAAAAAAGTCAGCCTCCAGCACCCCGTGATTAAAACCCAAGGGAGGAGTACTTGGACAAGAGGGGACAGCGTTAGATCATACGCCACACACTCTCCAAGTATAACTTTCACTTATCCAATCATAAATTAAAAAATTTTGTGTTATTTATTTTCAAGTTGTGTTTCTGTGCCAAATGTTAGGACAACTCCCCTGTCCATCAGCACGTGGAGTTACTGAGCTCTCACCTCGTTTTGAGAACCTGGGAAACACTCCACATATAAAACTCACTTACAAACCCTTGAGGGCACTTAATAATTTCAGAAAGACTGACAGAAAACTCTTCTAAAGTTATGCCACCTGCTAGCCTTTTTAGGTGTTTCGCAAGCTGGGATTTCTTCAAGACTGATCAACAACGCTGACAGAGCCTCTAACTTGTCTAGATTGGGTACAGAGGTTACCGAGAACTTTTCTTAACTTTGTCTTTTAAAGTCTTGGTATCTTATTCTCACATGTGACAAATATGGTAACTTCAGGTCTTCTACAGAAAGCAGTAGGAAAGATGAGTACTACCTGAGAACATTTTTTTCTTTTTTCACCCATCTTCAACTGAGGATAGGAGGACAAAATACACACTATTGAGTTGGTGGAGAAGTGTCTAGAACAAGATTTTCATGGTGATAAACATTCATTAGACTATTTAAACGGGTTGCCTTTATCTTTCAAAGTTTTTCACCTGTATTAGAAAAGAGCAAGCTGGTTTTCAGAAGGAGACGAGCCAAACTATTAGCATGATAATCAGATCACAGTAACAGGTAATTGTTTTGGGTAAGCCGAGATTGCAGCCGCTCCTACTTGTTTGGACAATATCAGAATGTTGCTGATCAACAAGTACAAAACAGTATGCATTGGCTGGCTTTCTAGATTCATTTGCAGGCTCCATAGCTTCTTGTTTTAAATGTGGTCTGACTGACTCTCTCCTTAGATGACTGTATAGGCCATTTCCTTCTCCTGTATCAGGACAGTATCCCAGCAGACCTTACTTACGTAGTCACAGTTCAGTTTATTTTATTGTGATAATGTTCTCTCCTTTCTGGAAAGAATTAATTATAGAGCTGTTTTAAGTTTCCCTCTTATATTTTTCCCCTTTCATCCTCCTCTCCTGTTCAGTACTTTTTTCACAGCAGAGTTCCCTTCCTCATCATCCTTCTACCCGTGAATTTCCATCCCGAGAACCCTTTCTTCCCATGCCTGCACATTCTCTAAGGCTCTACTGTTACCTGTACCTGCTCACGTTCAGCAGTGGACATCTTTCCCAGGTGATTCTTTCAATGACCATTTAATACTGGAAGCTAATAAGGTCTGACTTCACTTTTCGTTATTGGCTTTTAGCAGGCCTCTGGGAATCTCTGACATTTAGAGTTTGGATATGCTTGGAATTATCTAAAAACCAGCAAGGCTTCATCATTTTTAAGATGACCAAGTCAACCTAGACCAAGTTTGAAAAAGAGTGTACCAAACTTCTCAGGAAACGGACTAAGAAAGCAATTTAACTTGAAGATTTGGAAAACATCAAGTTAGGAGAGTTGGAGAAGGGGTTTTCACAACACAATCCAGAACTTTGGTTCAATCCTTGTGTAAAGCAAGACATGTTCATAAAACAAAAGGTATTTATTGTAAAAGTAATAAATCAAGTGGATGCTCTAATGTGTGTAAACATCTTTGAATATAGCCTGCATTGAAACACACATTGCCAGGAACCCAAACTAGCTTTACAATTACATAAGGTAAAATTAGGTACCAACAACGAGCACAGCAGTCGAGTGCTCTATGGAGCCTGGTTCACCTTGCTTTGCTTCTGCTGCTCAACTGGTTCAGATATATCTGGTCATCTGCAGCGTAAACCTGATGTGGGACGACACCAGCCACAGCATATAGAAGTTACATAAAAGAATTGACAATAAAGACAATAACTGTATCAGCTGTGAAATTTACACCCAAATTGGTATTTAAAACTGAATGAAATGAACTTGTGAACCAATCATTATGTACTACATCCTTAATATTGTCAGCTAGCCCAAATTCCTAGATTACTGAAGGGTTTTTTTTTCATTTTTTGTGTGTACTCTCACAGTACACAATCTGTCTACCTCCCATACAAGCACACACCAACAAATCTGGCCAATGTATATTTTTTAAACGACATTTTTCCCCCCCTTGCCTAACCTCTGTCCACCTCTTGGGGATCATCACCATCCCACCTGGAACAGCAGCAAACTAATGCAACAGCCATCACGCACAAATTAAATGTACTTTAACACTGTGTTTTATTATGAATATAAACTTTAAAAAATAAGTAGCACTCACTAAAAATTTTCCCAGCTAGGTTAGATAGCAAAACTAACGTAGTCAACTCTGTTGCACAATTAGATTCTGTATAGTCTCAAGCTAAATTTTTCATGAACGCCTTCTCTGCCAGAGCACAGGGTACACAGAAAAGACACACGCTATGTAAAGGCTGGGCATTGTAAGCATTGTTACCACCACTGTGTAGAAATGTCCCAGACTTGTGAACTGCTGGTGAGAGTGAAAGTATACTGGGGAGAGCCACTGCAGCCTGCTCCTACATCCTTTCCCAGGTCACTATCAGCAACAGGAGACCAGATTCGATGGGCCGCGAGTCTGACTCGGTGCAGCCATTTTTATGCGGCGAAAATGAACGGACACATTTCTTCAAACCCTGATATCCATGAATCACATACAGATGCTGATGTAACAGTGAGAGGGTGTGCCTGGAATTATTAAAAGGAAACCAAATGACAAGAAGAACAAAGACAGGTGAAACTGCTACAACTCCATTTAGATAACTGCAAAGAAATATGCATCTCATGAGACTTCTTCCACTAGGAAAAAACATAGAGACTAAGTTGCTGCTTTACACGCCTGTCATCAAGCAGAAAGAATAACTGAAAGGTTAACACAAGACAATGAAATCAATTTGTCCACCTTAAGGCCAGGCAAACATGTTGCTCAAACTACCTGCCTGGCAACAAACAGGGGGAAAAGCGGGGGAAAAAAACCAAACAACCCCAAAACAGTAAAGTCAAGATACCACTTGAAAAATCATAGAAGACGTCACATTGGCAGCCACTGTCTTGGCTCTCTCCTTTGATAACTGTCTCAGCTGAAACAGCTACTACATCTTAAAAACCCAAATTACTCCTGATCATTGTCGCAGTTTAGAAGATGACTCAGTAAACAATGTTTATGCATTTTTGAGAGAAAAAAAATCTAGGTGTGCTAGGATATTAGACTGCATTATATCAACAGAGCCAGTTTTTACTGAAGAATTCAAGACGGCATGCAGATGAGCCAGCAACCCACGCACAAGAGAAAAAGCTAACTGAACATCCAATACAGATGTACTCCTTCACTGGGTGGGGGGGGAAGATATTTTTGTTGGATGCATAGCAGACCTTTTAAAATGCTACTTTCAGAGGAAGACATCTTGTTTGTTACATGATTTCTGGCTAAAGTGGTTTTTGAATAAATGAGTTTCCATGTTATTAAACCAACAGACATGTGCTTGAGTGTTAGCCTGATCACGCTCACAAGCTTACTCTGACAAATACCACTTTTCTGAAAAACGTAATCTTTCTACACATGGAGAGAGTAATCCAATAAGGAGCTGAACTGTCAAAATGTATTGCAATTTAAGAGTTTGGGAACAAATTTTATTGAATTTCATAAATATTTTGGTAGGTTTGTTTTCTTTCTTCATTAAGTAATGCTTTAAGACAGGTATGGACAAGCTAGAGTTTCTGTTACACAACAGCAAGCTCCCATGATAAACTTGATTACAATAACCCTTTCAGCAGTGAACTTCCTCCTCAGCTTTTTTTTTTTTTCTTTCAAATAAAAGCCTCACCCTTGCTTCTCTTCATTCTGCACTTTCTATCCTGAACGAATACTGCATGTACCTGTTAAAATGCACAAAAAACCCGCCAGAGTTAGACATTAAAAAAAAAAAATCCCACAGATAGAAAGACACCCACCCCCAACAAAACTAAGATTACAAGGTATCTCAAAACACCAGCAGACCAAAGCAGGAATCGCTGTTTGTTTTGGAAAGTTAAAAGCAGCACAGCTGATTAGCAGAAATTGTACGGCTAGAATTTTATACCTCTTAGAAGATTTTTTTAAAATAAACAAGAATGACCAGCTTCTGTCTTAATTACCACTAAAAGAAAAAAAAAAATCATATGGCAATTAAGCTCATCCAAATTTTAGTCAGGAAAACAGGCTCTTGCACATCAGACCTTGAGTGTTTCTAGAAAAGGACCTCAGCAAACAGAGGAACGTGTCTAAAAGCCAGTCTGATGGATATACTTTCCAAGGAAGCAGAAAGCCATTGTCATTGCAGCCTGAACACTCTGGGAGAAAAGAGAGCAAACGTTTTGATCTGTATTCATGAGTTTATTAATAGATTTCATCAGGAATTACTTCAATTGAATCAGATGCAAACTAAAATATAAATATGCAATCCACCAAAACCTGGAGTGTGAGACAATCCAAACAGCAGCAGTTTCCTATAAGCTGTGTGATGACTTGAAGACACGGGTATTAGCCAGTAGCAGATTATTAAGTGATATGAAATACTTCTAAAAAGCCAGTGTGAAAAAAAAAAATATGGAGACAACTTTACAGGATTTAGGAAATCTTCACGTTTCCTCACAATGGTGCCACCCTGTTGCCTCAGGCAGGTCTCTTTGTCCCAGTTTTCCACCTTGTGATAGAGCAGCACACCACCACCCCTGCCAGCCCGGCCCTGGAGGAGCAGCCACCGGGCAGCTGAAGGCACGGTTGCGTGAGGAGGGGGAATGACCAGCATCAAGAGAAAGAACCAAGTATTCTGCAACTGTGTTGGCTTCACACAGCATGTGCTAGAGCAGGCTTAAACTCCCACATTAAATGAAGAAAAGGAGAAGATACACAGAACAGCTCATTACTTTCTGCATGCTAAACTAAGACGCTATCTTGGTTTAGAAACAATATGAGATGAAATGATTAATGACTACACCCTAGTGCACTTATACACCAGTCTCAGCTAAAAGCAAATTCATTCCAGTAATTCCTAAATTCCATATGCTTAGCTTTAAAACCATAATCGCTATTCAAAGACATGAAAAGAAGATAGTATTAGCTTAATCTATTCACAAATCCAAGACCTGTGCTTACTTTTAGGCCCAAGAAAAATTGCACAGAACTGAAGCCTGTTTAGAAATATTATGGGTAAAGTGCAAAAACCCTTAAGCTGCCATCTCTGTCATTCCAGGATGGCTCCTGCACAACCTAGAATTTATTTACTCTTCCATGGCTTTTCACATTTCTCCTCTTGCCACATTTCTAGGCCAGACTTCTTGCAAGCGTTTCTTCTTCCTCCTGGTGTTGGGATCATCACTACTACTCAACAGTAAAAAATTTTACATTGTGAGTTTTGAAACAAGCAATTCCTTTCGTTCCTCCACCAAAACAAACCAAAGGATCACGAGAAAAACACAAGCATGCAAAAATCATTTTTCAAAAAGCAGTTTTTGGTTAAGAAAACTCTGTAGTTTTCATTGCTTAGGATTCTTTGCCATAGGCTAGAAATACCCCTTTTAAGCAATGAATTTGCATATTTTTACCATTTAATCATTCCTCAATGTTTTTTAAGTTGAATAAGAAACATCCCCAGATCTCTAAATCTGAAACTTTAAAGGATGGTATTTAGTTCACCTAACTTAAAGGCTTAAACTATGACTTAAAAAAGAGTTGTTGTGAGATAACTAGTTAATGAAAAATGAAGTTTTACGATCTTAAAAAAAAAAGTCTCCCCAGAACACAAAAACCACACAGTGAAACCCTAACTGAAATCCCAGAACACACAAAAAAAGCGGCTGTACCACATCAATCCAAAAAGATCTATTTAGCCTTGCATCCAGCAGCGAGCAAGAGACACGCGTAGGAAGGAATTTAGGAACCAAGCAAGCCACAGTGACACTGCACCAAGTATCTGTCCAGCTTCACACCATTTGTGGCTGAGTCAGCAGTGAGATCTCTGCATTTCCTAGTTCCAGATACCTTTTCTTCTGTGGCATCTGGCCAGTCGTTTTCTGGCCCTTTTAACACCCAGAACATCCTACTGTGAGGAGTTTCACCAGTTGCCCACAAAACGCATGAAGCAGCGTTTCCTGCTGTTTGAACCTGCAGACCAGCAACGTTTCTGACACCTCCCGGTCCTTGTATTGGAAGAGACATTGAACAGTTGCTTCCTAAACACATTCTACAAACTATCGCTCCATCTTCCCCTTAGTCAACTCTTTTTTAGATTGAAAAGTAGTAAAGTTAATTGTTTCTTGTAGGAAATCTGTCCCTACATTTGATGATCCTTATTGTGACTCTGTACCTCTTAGTTCTTCTAGAACTTTGAGAAGAGGGAGGGTAAGAAAAGCAAAAAAACCCAACAAGAATTCCATGGAGTATTTAAAATATGGGTGCATGATAGATTTATACATTAACATAAAGTTGATCAAAATTTCTTTACTAGAAGTCAAGAGTCATTAGAAAGTAATTCCAATGCAGGTGGGCTATAACAATGACATGTTTGAAAACAGCATCACAAAGGGATTACAGAAACATGTATAATTAATATCACACAGATATTTAAATTAATGAACATAATAACATCGATAACACCAGCTTTCAGAGAACACTACAAACTTTATTCTTTAAAAAATAAAATCATAACAAACAATAGCATGGACAAATCTGTTGATTGGCATGTACTTCATGGGTGTGTTTGGACACAAAATGGACACTGGTGGAAAAAAAGTATATCTGTGTTTTAATAGCAGCTTGTGGGTCAATGAATTACTATCTTTTTTTAAAGAAAACCGAAAAGTAATGTGTAATGCTTATCCACTGTAATGATGCCATACAAACAACCCAAAACTTGCACTGTATCCATCATTTAAGGTCTCTTTCCCACTCAATTTTTCTTTACTTACTGGTATTTTCTCCAAATAGACTTAAGATACTTTTTAAGTCAACTGTTGGACAGGAAGAAAATTTGAGAAGTTTCAAGCTGTATTTACTCTATCTGAATTCTCGTAACTGTGAAGCTCAGAGATTACATATTTCAGTAGATGCAGAATGGGGGAAGGTTTGCCTCTTTTTTGTTCTTTCTTTTTTTTCCCCCTGATGCACGTGATCAAGAGGGTAGCATTTTTTCAAGACTTGTTCCAAACTGCTCGTGACATAGGATTAAGAATTTTATCACGACAGAAGAGAACAAAAGTGAAAAAACAAGACTGAATAGAATGATGAAGACTAAGCAACTTGTTGGTATACTTTTGTTTACACTGGGATTTTTTGTTTAAAATTATCATTCTTTAAAAACGACTTCTGCAAGTGTAGGTAGTCTTTGGTTGCATCAATGATTTTTACTTTTTCCTACAAGGTCTACTCATAAAAAATGGTCAGTAGACCATTTTATTTTAAAAACCATCTTCAGACTAGAAAATGATTTAACATATCAGCGTTCAAAACAGTAATGTCAGTTTAGAGAATGCATTGTTGTCACCTATCAATTTAGCAATACCAAAGCAGTCATCAAATGGTATAAATCCTTTCCACAGTAAGAATTTCAGTACAGTGACCTCATGCAATATTCAGAATACAGAAGTATACAGAGGAATTTCACTCCTCCTTAGACAGTGGGACAAAAAACATAAAGCCCTAGAACAGTGATTCACTTCATCTGTCCCTCCTAGAAGAGTACTATAATTAGTAGACTAAATCCACACCCACAACTAAAGAAACATGAGCACTTAAGAAATATCGTCCAGTTTATAAACTTCTATACACGTACCCAAACTCTGTAATGAAGCAAATGCTAATCCTTTTGCTTTTAAGTTGATGAAATTACAGTACCATAAATAGCATCTTTGATATAAAACAACCACAAAGAATGAAATATCATTTGCTGTATAAAAGCACTCAGCCTCATCGCATCCAATTTAGGGTACAAACCAAGGAACAATACCAGCAAACCTGAAGAAGTCATTAGCCCAAAGCGCAGGACAGATACCAGCATTTTTTGCAATGCTAGAACACAGTCATTGTGAGATTTCTAAGGCTCTTCAGTGGTCAGTATTACAACTCCATCTAAGCTGATGCCACCGCTAGCGTTTACCCAGAATACCTAGTGCCTGGCTCTACGTACGCAGAAGGGCAGGTATGAGCAGTGTGCTCTACAGCCACCCCCACGGCACAACGTCCTCACGGGCATCATGCTCTTCCCTGAGCACCTGATGGTTCCAGTACAGATGTCACTCTTTCCTGTGCTCACCACACAGTATAAAGTGGTGTGTAAAGCTCACCACTCATCTGTTTTATTATGTGAGAAGATACTCATTTTTTCTGCATTCGAAAGAATGATGAAAAAGTACTTAGGCTTTGTTCTTGGTGCAAGGTGGGAAGAATTACCACCGTGACTGAAAGCAGCATGCAAACTCCACGAGCTTGCCCAGCCCTCAAGGAACAGCTGTGCGTAGGCAAGAGAAGAAACATCAATACTTTAATAACAGTCCCTCTGCTAATCTCTATCTATCCTTCTTCAGTATCTACATTTAAGTTATCTAATGAAAATGGTCTCAATAAGTGAGAGAAGTAGCTACTTTTCAAAGCCTCCCAAGGAAGATCCTATCTGTCTCGGTTTAGGCACTTCAAACACAGTAAAATATTTTATCAATTTGTGATATGCTCCTGACTGCAGGAAACAAAACAAAACAAAAGCAGCTCAAAGTATCTAACAAGAAATGCAAACCCATGTTTCCAATGTGAATAAACCAAGTAATACACTTAGATACAGAAGTGATAGACAGTTTTCATGTGTTATTCAGTACTGTATATTCAAAGAACTAGTTTTCAAGAAACCTGTAATACTGATGCTACTTCTGGTCAGAACACAGCCAAATTATTCAATCCTCACAGCATAAATTACATGAACCCCCTCACACTTTCTAAGAAGCTGGCAGAGATGATTAGAAATTAATGAGGACTGAATGCCAAATTACTTCTAAAACTGAGCCATTAGCCTCAAAAGCTGAAGATTACAACTAAGCCCTAGTTTTGGTTCTAAAGAGCAGGTAATTGTCAAAATATTGAGCAATCTTCTTTTCTTAATCCATGAGAAACCCTCCAATTTTATGTTTTCCTCCAGGCTTCCTGACAGTTCTTCTGCCCCCAACATTCACAGGGAAATCAAAATCAGGTGGCACCTCAAACTACTTAAACTTGTCAGCTAAATTTACAAAACAAAATGGCTTTTACTATGCTTGCACAAAGCTAAACTGATTCAAATACATTTTTGTGGCACATACCCATTTAATTCAAACCAGTTTTTACTGAGCAACTGACTTGTTAGATGGTCACAAGGCACAAAATGTTTACACAGAGTAAGTATTAATAACTGTATTCCAATTGTGATGTTGCCTGTAACAAAGAGGATCAGAAAGAGGGGCTAAATCTGGGGTTTGATATCTTTAACATTCTTGCCGTAGTAAAACTCAGCAACATTTAACCATATTGTAACATAACTTATTAACATCACATCATCATTTTGTATCTGGAAGACAAGTCCCGCGCTGGGCAGTACTGCACAAGGGTACAAATCCCGAGTTTAAACCTTGTTATCAAGTAGGATAGTAAAAGTTTCAAAAACGTGTAGCTCCTAGATATGAAAGCACATGCTTTAGACCTCTCCAAATACAGTCCTGGTAGGTCCTACACTCCCAGACAAGGTCTCTCATGTCCCTCTTTTTATTATGGGATAAAGGGAAAACCATAAATAAAAGATGCCCCTTTTGAAGCAGAGGGGGGATTTGACTGCATAGTGCTTAGGGACAATCTCCTCGATAAAAAAAAAGGCAAGAAACAGCACTACAGATATTCTGCAATGAAGCAAGAGGTAAAGGCAACTAAGCCATAAGCAGCAGGAAAACTAAAAAAAAAAAAACAACAAAAAAAAAACCCCAACAACAACAAAAAACCACCAAAACCCAAAAACCTCAAAACCTTGAATTTCAATGCCACTGGTAAATGGGTAAGTCATGAAACAAATATGAAGAAAAAAGCAAGACTGTTCTGTAACTGGAAAAAGAATATGATTCCATCTTGTTAAAATCATATGTAGAAGAGAAAAATTATGTCTGCAGAAAAGCAAACCGGTATCTGATAAAACTGAGTATTTTACAAAGGAGAGACCCAGATAATTTGCACACAAGAAGCTTCAAGGAAATAACTCAGGAGCTCTCTGAAACACAAATGTTGTTTTTTGAATAATCTTAAGAAATTCTAAACATCAAAGGACTCTCCACATTACTATGCAGTATTTAAAAAAATGTAAAAGGGGAGATTCAGGAACTCTAAAATGATTAGCTTGGCACAGATCATGAACAAAATAATACAATGGCAATGGGAAAAATAGAAGCTAAAAATATCCTGTCAGTCAAGCAACCTTCCAAAGGTCAGGAGAGGAGAGAGATGACTGAAGCTCCAGCTCCCACAAGGAAGACAGCACATTCTACTGGTGTTGCTGCTCTGAAAAACCTTTTTCCTTTGTTACGGGGTAGCTAAAGGGGACTCAAATAAAATTAAAAAAAAAAATCACAAAGTCTCACTGGAAGACCGTAACTTATAATTGTATTCAAAACTCAAGAGCTGCTTGGCTGGAAAGCAAAGTGTGCAGAACAAAGGAGCAAAACAGAAGCATCCTTGATACAGGAGGAAAATCTTGGCAAATTAATCTCAGAAATCAGATCTCTCAAATCTTCAGCAGAAGCGAGATTTGATTGAAGCTGACATAGAAAGATGGGTGGCAGAAGGATTAGTGGCAAATCAATACGGATACAAAAGTGATTCCAAGAATAAAATCAAGCAAAATTTAAAAAAAATAAAAAAGTAAAGAAAGAAACAGAAGGGAAGAACAAAAAGAAAATACCGGCCATAGGATACAGTAAGAGAAGAAACCAAAGAATTGGAAAGTTTCTAGACAGAGTAGAGAAGAATGATCATCTCTCAATGTTTAAAGCAAGTCTTTCATTCCCAAATAAAAGAAGAAAGAAATTTAATAATCCAAGGTAGGGAGCGTTTGTGTGTGCATGCATGCATGCAAGGTATATGCTCCTCCAACTCAATTAAAATAAATCTAAAGCATCATACAGAATAAAACACTCCGCACTGAAGTGGCACATTCTCAAAAGAGCTAAAGTTTTTCAGTCTACTTTATAAATACATTATGGTACCTACTTCAACACCTATCACAGGTTACTTTAAGGAAAAGGAAAGCCCTGAATGAATTACACCTTTTTTAGGGCAGCAAATACTTCTTTTCAAAGTCTTCCTTTTCCCATCAAAGCCAACATCAGTTCATAATGGAGCATGAATTAAAATTCTTATTAAACTGAACACAATGCAGAGCTGCCCAGAACTACTGGCTTAATCTGACAGACAAAACCAGACATAATTCTTATGCAGAAAGATAAGCCTGAAAGAGAAAAAAGATATCAGAAAGAAAAAAGAAACAAGAAGCCTTTCAGTTAGGTGGGAGAAAGGGGAGAAAATCCTGACACGTGCTTTTGAGTTTCATGATTCTTCTGCTCTTGTCCACAACACTAATTTCTGACAAGCCCAATATATTGCTGCCACTTTGCCAGGATGCATTCAAGAATTTTCCACAGGCAAAGGTAAGGAAGATGCTAATGTCCCTCTTAGCTGGAAGTTTAGAAAGCATTTCTCTATCATGGAAAAACCTGAAGAGTAACACTAGGAGTTATTTAAGAATCAAGACATCTAGGGATGGAAATAGGTGAATTATATATGGAAGAATTCAAACTAAATAATGCTTCTGTTAATATGGGTATGTTGGAGGTAGGATGTGTAAATAGAAACAAACAAAAAAATAATGTATACTAAGACAACCAAAAACTAACCTGAATATTAATTTTCTCACGCTGCAAGGTCAAAGCTGTCTAAATAAGTACTTGTCTTGTTATAGGCAGCAATACTCAGTGGATTATTAAAAAAGACAAACAAACAAAAAAAACCCCCAAAACACGCACAGAGGAAGACAAGAGAGGAATGGAATTAAATCATAAAACAAAAAAGGAAGCATTTTCAAGATACAGGCTCCTAGGCAGCAAGGTATATCAACAACACTCTGTCGGCACTGAAGCATTCAGTCACCCTCTCAGAAGACAGAAGGTTTTAGACAGACTTAGAATTGTACAGCTACTTCCATCTAAGATTAAAAAAGAAAATAAAAGAAAAAAAACGAGAGAAAGGCTCACAGAGAGAAGCCATTCCATGACCCCACTCCAGGGCAGAAGTAGTAGCAAGGATAATCAGGTATATACCCGTTCCTTTTGTCTTCAAGGGTAGGTTGGTGGACAATTTCTAAACAGAATTCATCAAACACTCACCAAGCTCAACTTTCTCCTAGCCCTCCCCCCCCAATCCCTTAGAAAAAACAAAACAAAACAAAACAGATTCTTAATAAGTTTAGGAAAAAAGGAGTTGTTTTCAAGTTGGAGGGGAGATTGAAAGAAGAAAACTTCACTGAGGTCACGTGTTAGACTCCTTGCCAAGTCCAGATACTTTTGCATCTAAAAGTACAACTATTCCTGTAGCTCTTCAGAACNACAACTATTCCTGAAGCTCTTCAGAACAACAGGATCTGAAGGATATTTATGAGACTACACCTACCCTGTTCCACACAGCACATACTCCAAAATGATGTGTTTGTTATCTTCAATACTTTAGTAAAACATGTTGCCCAACAGCCATGGAAGGGACCTGCTTACCTATATATACACACATACATTTAAGTTTGCCCATGTGTGTTAAGAACGGGAGAGTCAACAACAAAAACTATTTTTGGACATAAAAAAAAAAAATTCAATCTACAATGCATTAATGGTAAAATACTCAAAAAAGTAATGAGTTTTATAAAAAGTAATGAAAGCTAAAGATAAACTTGAGACAGCAAAGCACAGACAACAAAAAAACAACTTCAAAGCAGAAACAAAATAATTACATAAAAGATAATCAGGTATACAGTCCTGAGTCAAAAACATAAGGAAAAACAGATCTATGGCAAGGACAAGTTGTTGCTAGCTCAAGAGAAAAGGGATGCTTTAATCAATTTTGTACGAGGATAAAGATATATCCCTAAAAGCAAAATAGAGGATGTGTATCTTAGGGATGTATGCCTACTTCAAGCAGAAATGGAAGAGGGAATTTGTATGTAGCTCCACTGGAGGACAGATACTATCAGTAAAAATAAACCAAGCCGAAAGCAAATTACCCACAAAACTTTATACACACTACTACTAATTTACAAATTTATTTTAACTCCTACACTAGCAGGCTTTTAAAGAAATAGATATCCTCTACATTAAAAAGGAAACATAGATGACTTCCACCTAAAAGAGAACAGATGACTGCACTCATCAAAGATGTGTTGGCTACTGGCACAAGCCTCAAGATCAGCAGGGATTTACCGTAGTTAAACAAATTGCAAATAGCAAGAAAAAAACCCCTTGATCTCCTGCAGAGAACAAAAAATAAAACTTAAGTATCTTATTCTTTCCTGATGCATAAAAAAAAGTTTTAATCAAATGGAATAAGAACATTTGTTTTAGAAAAATGAAATTTTGCAGAGTAAGATGAAGACTTGCTTTGCTTCTCTTCTATTGGGAACTTAGAACTTCTGAACTAAGAACTAAGCAGGAGCATCCTGCTACTGTCGCTGTTTGCCCTGTGAATCCTCTGATCGTGCGTTTAGGTAAAACCCATTTACCAAAGGCTAGCTTCTAACATACAGATGATTTTAATAGAGGAAGAGATAAATAGGATGACTAATCAAGTGAAGGCTTAGAAAAGAGCAATGAAGCAACAGAAAGATAAACACATCTGGAAGATAAACAATTCATTTTACACAAAGATCTTCTTTATAAAGTACTTTTATCCTTCATAAAATACTTGTGAGGTAGGACTTATCTCCAGCTAGGACCTGACACGTGTCTAACAGTTACACATCATGATAAAGATGATACGAAGAGGTGGAGGCTCCTTTTCTCTTTATTTAGGAGGCAGTTATGCCCAGAGCTCCTGGACTTCTAGACAGAGCTGTCCAGATACAATAACCTTTGTAGCAGGTATTTTCAAGTTCAGTTTGGGCAGAATGAAAAATTATGCCCTTCTTATTAGCTGTTCCATTACTAAAATACGAAGGGCTTATCTGCCACCTACAATGAAAATGTGAAATGGAATGCAAGGCATACTATACCATTTGAATCATAGCACACTTGAGGTTGGAAGGGACCTCTGGAGATCATCGAATCCAATGCCTCTGCTCAAAGCAGGGGCAACTACAGCAAGCTGCTCGGGATTGTGTCCAGTCAGGTTTTGTGCATCAGTAAAAATGTGGACTCCACAGTGGTTCAGGGCAGCCCGCTGCAGCGTTCAATCATGCTTACAGTAAGAGTTTTATGTTTAAATGGAATTTCCTGTATTTCAGTTTGTGCCCATTGACTGCTGTCCTTCCACTGCACACCACAGAGAAGAGAGTCTGACTCCATCCCTACTCCTTCCTGTCAGGTGTCTATACACGTTACTGAAATCCCTCCCCAGCCTTCCCACAGATAAAAATCCCAGTTCTCTCAGCCTCTCCTTGTATGACAGATGCTGCAATCACCTCTAATTGCTAAATTGTACACAGGACAGGGAAAAAATGTCAGTGATATGGATTCCATTCCTGTATTACACAGCACTGAAGTTCAGCAGCTGGAAAGCCGGAGACTAGTTGCATTCCTTGCATATGAAATACTACTACTAACTGACAAGGTATAAAAAAAACCCCCAAAACCTTGTGCATGTACACATACATATGTCACTACATAGAAAGATAGAAAGTAGATGTGACTCACCTTGTAATAATTGTTGCATTTATTTTTTTAAAGCTGTAATAACTTCAACCTTGTACAAATTCAGTATATTTTGGGTATCTGGGAAGTTATTACCAAAAAAAACCCCCAAAACTTTAAGCCACTGAGAATGTATTTATGTAAGATAAGCCTTATCAAGTTAGGCTTCATCTGTACTTAACTGATAAAATGATACTTAGTATGACTTCAAATCCTTCAAGCTACTACGACGTAACTACTTCTTGATTCAAATTTGGGCTGCAGGGAATTAGCACAGTACACTATTAAATGCACAAAAAATCTGTTCAAAATAAAAAGGAGACATTGAATAGTCCAGTCAGTTATCAAGATTTTTGAACAAGTTTGCAACTTACATTCACCAGTCTTGAAGCACAACAAATGCCACTGCACTAGAGCATCTTACCTGACTGGTTATTAACAATCATAATCCCATTAAAAGTTTTGAAGATAATTGTCTATAGAATAACATATACAAAACACCAAGGAGAAAAGAATGTGTGCTGTATTTTCAGGATGGAGTATTACACAATCTGAGTTCCTGCTCCAGGACAATAACCTCATCTCTTGAACTTCTCAAAACTCAGATGTCAAAACTAGATACAGTAAGCTATTGGTAATCTCAGTGCTGCAATGAGCAGCGAGATCAGTGCTGAAACATAAGATGTAGGAAACAGCTAGAAAGGTTTTTGCAATTATAAGCCAAATGATGTAGACAAAAATGTTAAAATTAAATAAACCTGAGGCTGCACTACTAAAGGAACATTGACAGTAAAATAAGGAGCAGATATTCCTAGAAAGAGGAAGCCACAATAATACTGGAGTGAC
>VZTL01038760.1:235-31008 GCA_013400535.1 Scopus umbretta
GACATGGACACACTGGAGAGAGTCCAGCAAAGGGCCACTAAGATGAAGTAGGGACAGGAGCATCTCTCCTATGAGGAAAGGCTGAGAGAGCTGGGACTGTTCAGCCTGGAGAAGGGAAGGCTCTGGGGGGGATGTTATGAATGTATGCAAATACCTGAAGGGAGGGCACAAAGAGGACAGAGCCAGGCTCTTTTCAGTGGTGCCCACTGAAACACAGGAGGTTCCTTCTGAACATCAGGAAGCACTTTTTTACGTGAGGATGACCGAGCACTGGCACAGGTTGCCCAGAGAAATAATGGAGTGTCCCTTCTTGGAGGTATTCAAAAGCCATCTAGACAAGATCCTGGGCAACCAGGTCTAGGTGTCGTTGCTTGAGCAGGCGGGGTTGGAGTTGGACCAGATGACATCCAGAGGTCCCTTTGAACCTTAGTCATTTTGTGATTCTGTGATACCTATAGGCATTCACTTTTTTTGTATCAATTCATATGCCAAAAAGGCACCCCAGGGTTTATCCTAAGCTTATTTTTTATTCTGCTTTTGTGTTGGCTGTATCAATATCTTACCCTGGGAGACGTGGGATGTTTGGGGTTTTTATAGCTGTTTTTAATGTTGGAGCAAAAAGAGCAGAGAAGGTGTACAACTAGCTAGACTACTCACTGTCAAAACACTTTGGCATTATGAAATTCACTGTTATATTTCTTTAGAACAGCAGTAGATGTCTTGATGAGCAAAATATTTTAAAATAATTACACTGTTAAAATTACTTTGAGACTTTGTACCTTCTGCCTTTGCTAAGTGTAAAGTTGGAGCAAAGAGAAACAAAACTATATTTCAGCATAGCAAATACTGCATCCTACATAAAAATACTTTCTATAATGCTGGTGGAATTTAAGGGCCAATGTACATTCAGACATTAGTTGACATATATGTTTATGTAACTACTTGAGAAACTTATAAGTTTCTGTACTTTGAGGGTTATAATTTGAACTTTGAAGACATGAGTCGTATGCCTTCCATAGTCTGTGTGTTTCTGAAGCTTTGGTGTATACTACACTTTCGCCATATAAAGATCTTTTCTTGGATTGCCATTCAGTAATGACTGTAGGCAAAGAGCTGGGGCAGAATTAAGGTTAACTCTGTGTTTTGTTGTTATTTTTAAGCTGACCAAAAAAATACTGGATTTTTTATTTGCTTTTTATCAATCTGAACTATTAGGTTGAGTGTGTTGAACTGTGTTAACAATAAACTGAATAGGCTTTTATTATTTTGTTACTTTTTTTCATCTTGTTAACTAGACCAGGTCAATATATTTTGTATGCTTGTATTGTTGGTGATAAGGTGAGCAACCAGCACAAGTAATAATTCATAGATGCTCAGATTCACAATTAAATGTTAATGAAGTTTTATCCTTCACATAGACATATTTTCTTCATTATAACTACCTCATGACTCCAGAGCCTGAGTTTCTAGGAAAACCATGAAGAGTCATCCTAAAATTATAGACTTATAGAGCTGACAGTATTGCGCTAGTATGAATCAGATTCTGAGCCTTGTAGCAATAGTAAGTGAAGAATCCAGAATTTTCTTCCTCTTTCTTTGGTACTGACATGAACTGTATTATATATGTAAGTTTATTTTACATAAGTGACAGAAGGAAATGCATGCGAGAGGAAATACTGAAGGGATTGGTAGATAAGGATTCTATTTTATTAACTGCTTTTTACAGATAATCTTTTTGGAAAGTATCAGTCAGCTCTCCTGAGTTTGAAATGGATTTCCTGCCTTGTACCAAATGATTGATATTATTGCATTGATACAAGATTTACAGATTTCCTCCATGTCTTCCAGACATGCATATATCTTTAGTTCTACTGGGACATTTTTCTTTACAACATGTACCTAGGCAACTGTATAGAGACACAGACTCCTCCCTCTACCCTATGAACCATTCAGACATGGCTCAGCTCTCATGAAAGCTGAACAGCCACGTACCTGTGCACTTTTTTTCCCACCTTGCAAAGCTGCTGCTGATCTGAAAGGGGAGGTAAGGTCTTGGGATCCTTTCCAACCTTTACCTTTGCACAGCTTCTCCTTGTCTATACTACTGTTTTTCACTTGAAGAATTCCTCAGTACTACTTCGTGACCTCAGTAGAACCAAGTAAATACAAAACCACAATGTGCAGCAATCCACTGCCACCCAATTAAATATGCCAACAATTAATTTTCTTAAAACCTCATGTCAGAAGATTGCTTAATTAGCCTCGTATTCTCCCTCACTCTGCCTTTACTGTTCATGAACTTGTAAAATTCAATTTCAAAATGCTTTGCCTCTGAGTTGATGAGCTTCTCAAGAACTTTCAACCTCTGATGGTTAGAAAATGCTAATACCCCATCTAAGCACACTAACCATAGTATGCTTCATTATCACCCAAGAAGATTCTCAGTACTACTCATTAAATCATAGAATAATTACAGTTATAGTGAGCAGTGGAAGCTGGCTCTTACTGAGTACAAAAAATAATATTTCTAAATGACATAAATTAATCTCATATCCTGGTGAGTAACTGTACATCATTTCAGCTTTTGTTTTACTAGCATGAAAAAGCTAGATTGTTTTAATGTCATGTTTTTCCTCTAATAAGCCTAGAAACTCTTCTCCACACCAACCTGATTTAGATAAATCTTGTATTTTTAAATATGTATCAGACTTCTAGAAATAATTCTCCATGAGGCATTTTCAGTGCTTTGTAGATAAGTACACCTAGTTCCGCATCTCTGAAGACTTATCAGTTCTTGCATGTTAGAAACTCATTTGGGTTTTTTCAGTCCAGTCATAATGATAACCTGCAATAGTAGGATCAACCAATATAACATCTCATCTTAGTACAAACATTCTTCTTGTTATTCTCTAAGTGCATGAAATTACAATTTGCACATTTACATTCAACCTATTTTCTGTTTTTTTAATCTACAAAGTCATCTAATAACTCCTGAAGGACAATAATACACTCTTCAGTAGCGATACTGCCTCTGAAATTTGTCGTTGCCAAAATTCCTTGTACTAAATTCACCAGTGAAAATAATAAATGGTGTCAGTCTCAAGATCAGTTATTAAAGAATATCTTGGTTTCTCTTTCCTGATAACCCACCTTTCAACATAAGTATTTTTTTGGTTGTTTTGGTTTTTTGTTTTTGTTTTTCAGTTTGTGGGGTTTTTTTTGCTGTTAGTCAATTATTTATTAATTTTACAGCCCATCTCTAAAATCTGATCTTTTCTGCATTAAATAATAAATTCCCATGAGGTATTTCTATCAGAGGTTCTACTTAAATTTAGATGAATTAGCATGAATGAATTCAATTTGTCTGAGAATTTTGATAAGGCAACAAAGGCACATTCTCATGTTTGATAAAACCATGTTGATTTTAGTCCACTTCCGTCCGTGTACAATTATATTTTCCTTGTCATTTCATTTCTGAGTTGTTTCAGAACAGCAGCCAAACTAGCAGTCTTATAGTAGCTGAGGCATTTTGCTTTTCTTTTTTTCCTCCGTGCATACTTCTGACAGTAAGAATAGTAGCAGGCTTTCTATTCGTTAGTCCCAGGTTACAACCTCTACACTGAATGATTAATGAAAAATTTGCTACCAGAATTCAATAAATATCCCCATTTGTGGATTTTCTTGCCCTTCAATTTTATCAAAGTAAACTTGCTTCTACATTTGATGCAGTCATTTCCATTACCCTATCTTCAGATAACTAATTTTCTGCTACTTTAAATTTCTTAGAAAAGTGTAGGTCAAATATGCTTATGGACCTTTGTATTTCAGACTTTGATTTATGTAACTCATTGATCTTTTATCCGTATCTTTATAGATACTTTCACTTTACTCTTAAAATTCTGTCTTTTCTGCTTACTTATCCAAGCAGACTGTCAGCTTTCTGATTTTCTCTTTTCTTTGTGAGGATTCCAGATACTGCACTTTCATTTAAATTCAGTGCCTCCACCTCCGCATTCAAATCTTTCAAATCTTCTGTCAACGTTATTAACCATCTTTCTAATTTTTCTGTCTGCCATACTAAAACCCAGATCCTTAGGTTTTTATCTGTTTCTGTCTTGGGTGCCAATTTGAAATGAAGTGAATAATCTTGGTATTTCTCAACCAAATATTGTATGTTTTTTCACAGCATCTTCAGTGTTTACCAGAACTGCATGAGTGACTAATTGATTTAGGAATTTGCTACATATTCATATCCAAGCATGCCTGAGACTTACCAGTGTGGATTGATATGGATTGGAAGATAAATGTTAAGTACTCAGTAAGAATTATAAAAGTAACACCACTTTATAGATTTCACATAATCTTACAAAAAATTTAACCATTCTCCAGCCCTGATGCAGGAGAATTATTAACATATCCCCATGAAGTCTTCTCAGGAAGTGTTTTTTCACCTACGAGGAATGTTATCTTTATTTAATCAGAATTTTTGATGGCTATGCAGTACTGTACCACCATCTTTAATCTTAATTCCATCCTTTCTAAACAGTGAAGTCATTCAGCCAGCTCTATCCCAGTTACAAATGGTCTGGTTTTGCAATTCTAATATTCCTGTAATGAATGGTTTCATATCTTTCACAACAATTTCTGAAAGCAGTTGTTTACCAATGCCTGACTCATGCCTGTTTGTATTAGCAAACAGCTGTTTGAGTTGTTTCATTTTGGCTTCATCTCTGCTTTCAGCTGGAGGTACAGTTAATTTACTGGCTGAAATTTCTTACAGACTTATGCTCATAAAAACAGGAGGGCTATCCTTTCTTTTAGTGTTTCTTTCTCCATTGCCACATTCTTTTTCAAGGGATTTCTCTTCTGCCATGCAGCTTTGAAATTTTAGTAGTCTTTCAAAATCTTCCCCTGCCCCCATCTGCGAGCTCACAAAGCTATGGTTTCTTCTGAATTCATCTGGCATTCAGACTGCATTTGGCATCTCTCTCCCAATCCATTCCCAAAATTTCACCTGAGAAGCAGCTTAGTCTTCAGCTACAACTTTGGTTCTTTAGTAATATCTTTTGTGAGGTTTAACAAGTAGTAGTTCTTGCAGCTTATGCTATCCACTTCAAGTTAATGTATTTATAACTTTACGATTTCTGATGTACTTCTGATCTTTCTTATTACTCTTGCCGCAGTGTTCCTCACCCATATCAAGCTATGAGATTAAAAAGAAGGTGGGGGGAAGCCCACCCAATCATACATTTTTCTGTAAATACATCTTCCTTGGAAATCCAAGAACAGTTGTGTAAATATGAAATATGAGAAAAGGTTCAGGATTTAAATCTCCATTTATAATTCTTCTATTTTTGATGAACATTGCCTTACCAGTTAGAAGTCTTTCTCATTAAGTTATCATGACTAAAGTTTTCTCTGAAGATATAAATATACCAAACTTAAGAGTTTCACCAAATATTATATGTATTTGTAATAAGATTAAAAAAAAAAAAACAACAACAAAAAAAACCACCAGGTTGCTGTTAATTTGTAAAGTCTGTCATGTTGCTTTCTTGAGTTTCTTACTTGGCTTCAAAATAACAGAGATTTTTTTAAAATATGAAAATCTGTTAGAATAAATACTAAACCCCATTTTCCTGCAGTGATCATAGTTCCTTTATCTTATTAGATAAGTACTACTATCATGCTTCAGTATAGCAGAGAATATTATTGCTACTGTAATAAATGATTTATTGGTTATAATTTCTAAAGTACATGAATAGCCAGTACTTTTTACACCTGCAGTGCGAATAGCAGCTCTTTTCAAGATGCTTCTAGCACAATTGTAAAAAGCCTCTAACAAGGAATTGATTTTTTAATAAGTTGCTATAGCTGTAGCTTTATCATAGTGTCAGTAGGTACAGTGTGAAATCTGTCCTTATAGTTTGCAACCAATATACCCGCTCTCTGCATTGTGTCTTTTCACAGGGGGCTATATAGAAAGGATTTTTCTACTAAGAAATAAAAACTGTAACCCTAAGTAAAGCAGCCTTGTCCTCCTACATGTTAATTTGAATCAATGCAGCTGGTATTAACTTCCTTGTAATATAAGGACTTGACCTTCCTAGGTACTTGTGATCTAGAATCACATCACATCCACTCTCTATGGAAACCTCTGTATGTGCAAAAAAACCCAGCAGATTTTGCTTTGTGCAGTATGCTACTTACGTTGCACAACAACTGGAATTTCTGTAAGACCAAAATGCTACCTGTCATTTAGCTAGAAATTTTAACTCTGATGGTTTTGCAGTTTCAAGTCAGTTTTCTGGTTGCATTGTTTCATTTGGTTTCCATGTGGCCTTCTGTTACCAGTAGAATGTGAGTTGGTAAGAAGATTTCTATACTGGTCTTCAATAGCATAAATCAGTATTTTGGTACTAGAAAAACAGATTTGATCTTAATCCTAGCATCCAAGGGACATCAGTTAATTTGTCTGCCCTGTGAAACTGATCCTTACTGTGAACATTTCCTAAATCAAGCAAAAATTTTCAAAAGATCTGTGTGATCTGGTTTAGTGTTTTAAACTCATAAGCTTAAGAGCACTTCTTTTACTTAATTTAAAGCACATATAAAAAAACAAGTGTTAGTATATTTGTTTATAAATCATGCAAGTATTAAGGTTTGTATAGCTTTTACTGTTACCTTTTGTCTCTAATATACTAGGTAATTACAAATGAACAGTTTTATGTCTCAAAGAAATGATATCAAGACACAAAAACTTTATAATGTATTGTACTATTAATGGTTTTGTGCATGTAGACCATATATAATGTACTAATACAGTTATATCCTCCTCTGGTCTCTGTCATCCAACTGCTAATTTTGCTATACAGACTGAAGATTTCCTCATATCTTTATTTTATTTGATAGTGCTTTATTACACAAACTTTATTATACAAGTTTACTGTGGAGGAAGAGAATGATTATCTTTGTAAGCAAGCTGTTCATTCAGTTCTTATTCCAAGATTTTTATTAGATAATAGGCAATAAAATATTCATATGGTCTACTCTGCAACCTGTGCCAAAGTCTATATACTGGCCTTTCTGTGAACTGACATTAAGCCATCTTGGCCTGCCTGCCTGCCATGGAAGCCAAGCCAAATCTGTAAAATTATCAAGTTTCAAATAAAGTTTAGTTGTCAAATAAAAATTAAGCTAGTGAGTAAAACCTTGCTCCTGCGTACACTAAGTATATCTAATAACTTCTGCACGCAGGAAGTCATGTGTACTCTGAAGTTAGACTATTTGAATATATATGCATTTAAATACATGCTCAATTTTTGCCAGGAGTTGAGTGCGATGGACCACAAATTCTGGTGTAAAAATCTGTATTGTACTTCAACTCTCTTCAGTTCCTACTGTTTGCAATGAGACTCTGGTTTTGGCCTGTACCTATTAGCCCTCTTAAGCTATTCATTAGGTAACCCTAGGGATACCATCCTAACTCAAAAATTGAGAGAAAGTGAATTCCCATGTTATTTCCCTGAAAATAAAAGTTGTCTGAATGTATTCCACTAATGCACAATAATTTCAAATGCAGATGTTCTCTTCTGCAAATCAGAAGCTTTATAGTGTGGTGGTTTGGGTTTTTGTTGCTAATATCTACTTATTTTGGAAAGGAGGAGGATAGAGCTACAGGTTGAGATCAAACGCAACTTTTCTGCTACTTGCTAAGACAGACAGTTGTAGTTGTTACATTGAAAGGCCTCCTAGAAGATGGCAAGGACTAAGACTATGACCTCTGGTTTTAAATTCAAGCAAGATTCATCAGCTCAGTTGTTCTGTGAAATTGCTGCCAGTACTGTAGGACACTCACTGGGGTCAAAGTACCAGGCTCTGCCACCGTGGTTCATTCATCCAGTAGGGCTGGGAAGCTTGGTCATGTACATTGAGGTAGCGTGCAACTCAAATTGTTCTGGAAATATCCATTTGTGTGTAAGTGTATTGCGAAGCATTGAACATACCGTGTAGTTGTAGGCTACCATGGCTTTTGAGAGGACAATGCAATAAACAAAAATGACTGATTGTACTGTGAAGAACAGGATATGTCCAAGTAATCATTGTAATTAAGCATTAATGACCCTATATTAGCTAAGTGGCAAGTTTTAACACTGTTTTCTCTATTTTAAAAGATCTTTTTAATATACCCTGACACTTGGCTCAGTCTGATAAGTAATGCTGTGTTTAATAAATCAAACTGTGATCTAATTTCATATTCTAATGAGAACATAGTATATGCCATTTTACTTTGTGTTTAAGGAAATATTAACTTTTACTTTCCCCTGCTTTATTAAAAAAAAACATTAATTTGGAGATATTATGTTGCACTGAAAAATTACCAGATGTCTTCTCATGTCATTGCAAGTCAAAACATCTCAAGTAGCAAAGCCATGTTAAGAATCAGACTGCTTACCAAATTTAGTAAACTACAAGCTCTTCATTGAAAGTTTCATGGCAGTTCAGTGGTTTAGATAGAAAGACTCCTAAAATTAATAAAGTCCTACCTGAGATACTCAGTCACATGCTGTGTTTTGGTTCTGCTGGATCATTTGTCACTACCAGCAGAACCTTTTATTTTAATTAGAAAGTTTTTGTTCAGTCCTCTCTATCTCAAGTTACCCTGTTGCATAACATTAAAGATGCAGATTCTGTCAGTGTTTCAAAAGGAAGTACATTTTTCTTCTGTGCATCCTGGCTTTATACAATTATCTGGAATATAGTTCAAAGATAATGGAAGAAATAAAAGTCTGTGTTAAGGCTGACTTTCCTGACACTTACTTTTAGACACATGGTTGTGGGGAGACAGAGCAGTGAACATCAGCACTGTGTTTGGGAAAGACACTGTTAATTATGCAGAAATGGGATGATCCTGCCTGGAAGTTAAATTATGCTTCAGAGTAATAATGCTTCCAAGGGGTATCTGAGATAAATTATCATCTTCAGACTCCTAAGGAGGCAGTACAGCCTTGTATTCAGGCTACCCTGAACTTAGACCAGAACTTACCCTTAACTGTGTTTTGCAGAATGGCTCACACTCACTGCAAGCTGCATGCTAAGCGAAGAGAGCCAGGTTTCTGTAAATGTTTGTGTCTAAAGATGCAGGTAAGTGACTTAACTCACATATAAAAATAATTATTCCAATTGGAAAATTTATTTTGAAATAGCATTATGTGTTTCTTTCTCTAAAATGAATCAGTCTCCTGTTTTCAACTGGGGATATAGATTACTGGTGGTCTTGTCTGAAATTCAGTAAAATAAAATAACCTGTAATTCAAAGCAAGTATTTAGAATAAGTGATTTTAGAATAGCTCCATTCTTTTCTGGTTGTGGTAGCCTGTCTGACTAAAATCAGGGCTGCCAAAGAGTTGTGCCACTAAACAATGATGAAAACTACATGTGTGTTTGACATGATGAGGCATACCTTTTAGCCAGAAAAGACTGAGTTCACACTGCACATCTCTGTGACTCTCTTGATTCAATAAATGTGATAGCTTTCATAATATTTTCTCAGTTTTCTGTCAATTACTTGAAAGTTAGGTATGTTTATACTAATTTATATTATTTGCTCTTCATGAAGAAAAATTTAGACTTGGGAAAATGCCTTGAGTTCTTTTGCTATGTAGCTATGTTGTCTTACAAGAGACTTGCAGGAGTCCAAAAAGTCCAGTTTGTTTTTATTTTCTTTCATATTTAGTATGGTATAACCTCACTGAGCTATTAAATGTTGACTTTTATAAGCTTCAGAGGATGTGATTTTCGACCTCCTGTGTCCAAGGCTGTCTGGTTCTCAGAAGTTTCCTTTTGCTTTACTACACTCTGTGGCTCTAAAGATTCTGGCAATTTCACTGCTCAAGTATCTGATAACTTAGGGCTATATGTGGTTTAAATTTGTCTATCCTTTCATTAAAATTCTGATGTCGCTATAGCCAGCACCAGTACAAAAAAGAACTGAGATTGGGAGTCAGAATTGCCACAGATAATTTTGGTTTCTGTCAAGAAGAATGTTTAATAAAGACCACAGGACTTTGGAAAGGAACGCTGTCTTTAGGATGCCAAGAAGTGGATTTTAACTTCAGTACTTTGAGCTGAAGTATGCCCATAACTAACAATGAAAGTGACAACAAAGGAGAAACCAGGGGTAAAGAAGACTTGACTTTCCTTCCTCCTTCACCCTGTCCCCTTTGCATCCCAGGACAGTCATAGTGCTTGTGCGTGAGGGATCACTTCTCCTTCACTTGTGGTGTCATAGGACATATTTCATGAATTGGCAGGGAAGATACAAGAAGGAAATAGCTCCATCATTGTTTTACAGTGTGAGAGACTGAAAGAGTTAATGTCTCAAATGTTGTGGTGAGGCAAGTTAAGGCCTCCATAGTGACAAATTAGGGTCTGCATAGCATCACAGGTGAGAAGCTGACTGGCACAGAGCTGGGAGGACATTGGCGCATGCACAGTTCCACCTTCTGCTGTGCCTTACCACTCACCACCTATGACCAGAGGTCATACAGAGTTCATTTGAGGAAGGCACTCACCACCACCTGAAAAACCCCTTGCGACCACCCCCCACAATGGCACCTGCGCAGAAAATCAAGAACATGCTGGAACAAGAACCATATAAGTCCTCAAGGGGGTAAGAGTAGAGGCAGGACTAGCCTATAAAAGCCACAACTGCAAGGACTCCACGCTGCTGCTGCTGCTCCTGACCTGCCTCTCCCACCCAGTGCTGGCTCAGCTGGAGGCCCTGCGCTCCAACAGCAGTGTGCCTACTGCCAGCGGAGGACTGCTGCGTGCACGTCCACCACCAGAAGACTGCCATGCCACTGGAGGACTGCCACATGCACACCTGCTACCAGAGGATTCCGCTTTTACCATCGACATCACGGGATGCAAGGGTGGTGCGCGCTCTCTCTCTCTCTCTTTCTCCCCGCCTGCCCCCCCCCCCTTTTCTTCTTTTCTTTCTTTTCTTCTTATAAGTATTTTAATTAGAACCCACATTGTCTATTGTTATGCTTTCCTAGTTCAGGTTGCCCACCGTTACACTTTCCAAGTTCACATTGTTTTTTACCATCAATAAAGTGTTTAATTGATTGTATGGTGTTGTTTCACCTTAATTTAGCCCAAGGGAATCACAGAACCGCCCTGATCCTCCCTGGGCAGCCCAGTTTGGATTGTGACATGCACCAATACATGAAACAAACCAGAGGACTACAGAAGGAATTGTTTCCCATTCACAGTAAGTCATGATCCACAGCATTGTTTCTTTCTACCGTAGTCTGGAATCAGACAATGAACTTTGCTAAATTGTTTCCCAGCTTCCCTTTCATTCCTATCAACAATTGCTAAAACGCACATACATTGTCAGTGGCAAATAAATTGTCAAGATGGGGTCTGGAAGTGACACCAACTAAATGAGGAAAAATAATAAAATATTATCTTAAGATTATGAATGTGATTAATCTTGTTATATGTGACAGGTAACTCTTTTCTTGAATGTTTGTTTTGTATTTTCTTAACCAATACATTACATTAATAAAAGAGTACACTGAATTTTCACAGGTGCTACTCCATCTCTCTGGCAATGAAAAGGTGTTTCCAGAAAGTTCATTTTGCATAGTTCTTTCTTATGGGAACCTTAAAATAGTTACCTTCAAAATGCTTCCACTATTGTTATCGGATAGAAAAAAAAAATCAGCCTAAATAGTGGAAAAACATTTTTTTAAACTGCTTTTTCACCCATAGTTGACCATATGAATACCTTGGAAAATAAGCATGAGATTGTTAATCCTGAGGACTTATTTATCCATTCAATTTTTGATGCCAGGTCTAAATTCCAATAAATATAAAACTGTCTGGGTGAAGCAGCAATATCTAAAAACAGAGTCTAAGAAATATGTCTGCTGCAAATGTGCCCTTACCACTTTCCCAGTTATCTGTATCACCAGAATGAGAGCAGAGAAACAGCAAGTCAGCTTTAGGGTATAATCATTAGCTTATTCTTCTGTTGAATAGGAAGTATCATTTAAAAATCTAAACTCTTCATAAGTGTTTTGGGAAGATCAGAGGTACATTTTGAATTATACTTTTTATCACTATTCTCTCCTAAACTTGTTCTTTAACTGCTTCAGCAGCATAGAAGGTCTCACAACTGCCACTCTGAATAAAGAATAGAGCTAATTATATTTTGAGTCCCAGATAGTCAAATGAGAAACGAAGACAAGGTAAAATCCTTCTTTTGGATTATGCAAGTTTCTTTGAGTGAGGATGTGAGATTTGAGCAGAATAGTTTGTACCTAGCAGCAATCTAAAGTGTGCGGGGACATGCTGGAGTAAGCACTGAACTTTAACTCGCACCACAAGCTCCTAACCAGCATGTGGAACTTTGCAGCTCCACTGCCATGGAATCTCTAAACATATCACTAAGTTAGAAACATGGCTTAATTTTTTTGGCACGCTATACTGGAATCTGTGCCTAAATAAGGGCTTCAGTATTTACGTAGTGATAGAGAAGGTGGGCCTATAATTACATGCATTAGACATGCTGTGCTTCCAATGTCTGCCATACAAAATAGGCAAATAGAGGGTTGTAATGGTCTACAAGGAACTCTTCCTCAAGCAAGGAGCATAGGACAAGTCTTTCATGATCTGTTATTGAAGCTTAGAATGATTTCTAACTTTTGTTTACTTGGCTACCTTTTAAAGTCAACACTTGTCTTGGAAGGATTCAGCTCCTGAATAAAGACAGGGTAATAATCCATCATGCATTCTTACAAATTTTTCGGTACCAGTTAGAGCCTGAGCTGAAAGGATTGGTCCCACTCTTCTGTGCATAACTGTAAACGTGCAACTGCTTCTTATATTTACAGTTAAATAGTTCAAACATACGAAGGCAAACTGTAGAGCAGTGGCAAGTTTTAGGAAGAAGAGGTAATTCCATAACAAATTGTCTACCTCCCCAAATCACTGAACAAAACCACTGGTCTAGCCCAGATTGGATTAGGTATGGGAATAAGGATGAATCACAATCATGGCTGCTTGATCAGATTAAGCAGCTGGTCCCCACAGAGAGGTGAGACCAGCTGAGCCCCAAGATTACGATGTTTGAAAATACTGCCATGATTGTAGAAAGATTACCTGAAGAGATTTCTGCAAAATGGGCAATCAGCCAAACTGCAAGGTAATTATCTTGCTCTGGAATGGTTGAATTCACCATACACACACAGTCTTTCCTTTCTCTGCATACGCTTTTTGACTCTGTTTTCAATCCTGCAGGTGCAGGGCACAAACATTGTTCCCTTTACTTTAGTCTTGGTAAATCTGTATTCTTGTCATCACTGGTACTACACTCAGTGTGGTCTGTTGGGGTTAGCAAATTCCTCTGGAAATGGTCATTACTTGGCAAAGAATGTGTGCACAGCAATTGTGGTGGCATTATGCTGTGTAGCACTGGAAAAAGGAAGGAAAGAATTAGTGTCCAAACGAAAAATTTGAGGATCTATTGTGAGGGGGAAAAAAAAGAACAGAAAGAAGGTATTACCAGAAGAGGAGAAAACTGCAAACAAAAGATAAAGAGCAGGAAACAGGGAGTTTCTGGGAGTGGTGGAAGGAGAAATTACCCTTATGGAAGGGGGAAAAAAAAAAAAAAAAAGACATCTTAATGACAGACAGGTCTTTAAAATATTGCTTTAAATACATTGTTGTCTTTAAAACTGTCGTAAACAGAAAAAAGGAATGAAAAAGGAGTGAGAAGATGTTGAAAAAGGAAAGAAAACAGATACAGGCTGGAAGACAGCCTTCACTAAGCTGTAAGGCTGACCAAACAGAAGGTAGAGGCTGTTGTCTTGCTGATTTCAGTAAAACAAATATTTCAACTGTATTTGGATCATCCAAGGACCAAATTCAGCCAGCTCTGCTCAGTTTCTTGTTATGAGTGGTCCCAATGGTTTTAGTACAGTTATGGAGTAAGATATCATGCATGTATGATGGAATGATCCTAAGATATTTAAAAATATATTTTCAAAGTAAAAATGCCTGCAATCATTTTTTATGGAAAATACTACATATGGAGTATACGTTAAGTGTATCAGATGAACTTGTTCTTGCACAAGGACATACACTTCAAATGCTATACAATAACAATAAGCAGAAGACAAGAGATGGTTATTGAAGGGACTGGTCATTATCCTGAAAATAAATACATTAAGCTATATACTTAGTTTGTTAAGTCCATTGCTCCCTGAAGCAGAGCATCGCTGATACAGTAAAACCCCTTGACTCTCTGGAGTCAGGTAGTTTGGGGTTTTTTTAAATTTTTTTTTAAAGCCTGAAACACCTGGCTAGATGACTTTGGTCATCTTTTACTTTAGTAAAAGGAGATAAACATTTTCATTTCCCTGGTTTAAATATCCAGGCACGGACTGTGCGATAGGCTCAAGCCTAGGCTTCTTTCTACTGCCAGCCTGTATTGAGTATGATTGACATAAGCCTCTTTCTCGTGTAATCATTAATAGAATGTGTATTGTCACAAATTTGTTTTTATTTTATTTTGCTGCTCTTTTGGAGTGTAATGTAAGAGATACAATTTAGAGTGCAAGTGTTAAGTTTCTCTATTCAGTGTCTTTGAAATTAGTTGTTGCTCTTAGTTCAGCTCCTAGCAGACTGAGCTGTCTATCATTATAATGATCAGTCACTGTTATCCATTATTAAATCTCTGTATGGACAGCATGGATTGAAAGGTAAAAGGTAGGATTATTTTCATTCCTAGAAGAATCTCCCCTGCTTCAGAACTGAGGAACAGTGGTGCAACAGAACAAAATAAAATTGTTTGACCTATTTCCAAGCCTGATGTTTGCAGGATAAATAAAACCACTACAGCTAGAACCTGAACTTTTATGTTACTCATATCTTTGAGCCACAGGTCAGATTCATTCAGCAGTCCTGATGAAAAACCTGGAAATTTTAACTTTAAAACCTGACGACCTCTTTCCTCACATCTATCACCCATGAGGCTTTTTCTGCCTATCCAGTAAAAATAATCCACACTAAAAAGAGTGCTACATGAAAACTTCATTGTATATATGTATTCTTCATTTCACATACTGTTCGTTATTAACTGCAAAAACCTTTTGAGGGACAGAATTATCTCAGTTTGCTGGAGTGGACTCTATAAAGAGTTTTGTAAAGAGAAAATTGAGAGTCAAGATTAAGCGGGTAAAGTAAAGCATCTGCTTCTGCTTGAATTTGCAGAGCCTGAAATAAAACAAGTCAAGGTCCAATCTCTGCACAAAAACAGGTGACACTCATGCAGATTATAAAAGATGGAGTTTGGAGAAGAGGAGGCTGAGGGGAGACCTTAACGCTCTCTACAACTTCCTGAAAGAAGCGTGTAGTAAGGAAGGTGTCTTCGCCCAAGTAACCAGCGATAGGACGAGAGGAAATGTTCTCAAGTTGTGCTAGGGGAGGTTTAGATTGGATATTAGGAAACATTTATTTACTGAAAGAGTGGTGAGGCATTGGAACAGGCTGCCCAGAGAGGTGGTGGAGTCATCATCCCTGGAGGTGTTCAAAAAACGTGTGGATGGGGCACTTCAGGACATGGTTTAGTAGGCATGGTGTTGTTGGGTTGACAGTTAGACTCAATGATCTTAGAGGTCTTTTCCAACCTTAACAGTTCTATGATTCTATGATTCTATGGGTTCTACCTGCTTAGGAACCTAAAGAAAAAAAAACAGAAAAGAAAAAAAACACTTCTGGTAGAAAGAGTTAACCCAGTAGGAAGAGGTGTTTTACAACTCTTCCAGCCAATTGCCTAGATTTAAGATCCCACAGAAGACAGATACCCATGTTTATTGAAATAGTCATTTAGGTCAGTGACTACAAATAAACAACTGATCATTTAATCATCTGAGGATACAGCTGCAGAGCAAGCACCTTTCTTACTGCTATGGGAAGAGGAGGAATCTGGTCATGAATTGAGATACCTGCATGCAGTGGGCCTGCTGTCTTACATTTTGTACCATGCATGTGGCTCTTGTATATCATGTTATTTGTGCTCAAAGTGATATAGAGTGCAAGGAGCTTAAGTGAAATGTAATAGCTGGGGTTCAAGTCTTTCTAAAAGTAGGTGACTCATATCACTCTGCTGCTGACCTTGCACATTTCAGTATCTGCATAAATCATCAATATCTTGACTTTATAGCAGTTGATTAATTGAATTATTGACAAGTTAATGCTGCTTACTTGTTAAGATACTCTTTGCCTATTATTCCTTCTAAGAGACTTTTAAAATATATTTCATTTCAGAAAAATGGAGTGTAGCCTAGAAGGACTTGCTTATTTCTCCTAACTTTATTTTTGCTCTCTGAAAAGGTGACATGGATGGGTCATAGGTCATCATATCCCACTCTGCAATGGTGCAACAAACTGGAGTTAGAGGAACATAAGTTAGGTTGAAAGGGGTTCTTGTAATCCCTAATATTCCTCTCTAAAAGTCTTTGAAGACTTTCTTTCTCTGTTCTTGTCCATGGAGGAGTTTGTGTAAGAAGGGGATTCCTCCACTCTCACTCAACAGCTTTGGTACCTTCCCTGACTGATGAGCTCAAGTTTGAGAAGCTCTGAGTGCAAACTGGCAGAATTAAGGTAACAGCCAAAAGGAACTGTGCAAGAGCTGGTTTCAGAGAAAAAGCATAGAATTTTTACCTGTTTTTCCTGAATTTCTCTATCACAAAAGGAAACATTTTATCCTAATAACTATTTAAAGAAAAAGGGATGAACCAGCTTGCATGATACAGAGATGTGTATGACACAGAGTACCTGCATAAGCCCCTGTATCTCTCCACATTTTGTTACTGTTGACCTTCAGTTTTTCACACCTGTTGCATGGTATGGATCAACAACATGAATGGCAGGAACTTTTCATAAAAACTCTTTTTTTGGTGACTTATTCATTCTTCCCTTTATAAATGACTGATCCTGTTTCCACAGAACATACCTACATTAACAGCTCTTCTGACTAGAAATGAGAAAGAGAAATTAGGTCTAACCCATGCCAGGACCTACCAAATTTCTGGTGTGTGTGCTTATAGATGTAGAAAAGATGATTTGATCCTATTAAATCTTCTATTAGAATTTGATATTTGATGATCTTTGTGGATTCTTAGATTTATCTGTTTCTGGAGGGTCAAATGAGAAACAGCATTTTAAAATTTAGTAATTCATCAGGCAGGATAAGGAGTTGCAAATTGCAAGACTGTATTGCAAGGCAGTAGCCTTTCACTTTTGGGTACCAGTGTTTGGACTGGCAGTACAGCACGGGGGTGTACGGGTAGGGGTCTCAGCCCAGTTCCTTGTAGGCAGAAAGTAATCTAACCAAATGGCCACACTAGCTATTTCTGCTGTGTAGTTTATTGCATGTATCAAGTGAGAACCAGAATTCAAAGTTTGTTATGTCCAATTGAGTTAAAACATGCAGAAATGTTGGAATTTTTTCATATTTTGTAATGTTTTCTGGGAGCCTTAACTCTAAGGAAGTTAGTATTACTTTACTTTCTTTAGAACACTGGATTATTTTTTTTTTATTTTTAAAATATTCTGGATTAAAGGATGTACAGAGAGTCGGGGAGCCTGTTTGACTGTTATTTGAAGTTTTTCAACTGACTTTAGTAGGAGCAGATCAGACCTTTCAGATCACCAAATGTTGGTGACTGGAAAAGCTCAGAGAAATATTGTTCTTAGGATGAAAGGAGCAGGGAGAGTCCGCAATATTTTCTGTTGGAATTTCTATTACACAAGAATGTCAGAGAGCATGAAGTATTTGAAGGAGGAAAGGGAAGAAATACAGTGTCAGGTAATACTGAACCTAAAAAGCCAAATACAAAGACAAATACAAAGTGTGCACGATGTAAGGACACATTTAAATCCTAAATTATTCTAGAGTTTTAATGAGTAGTCCTGTTAACATTCTTTATAAGCTAAATAAATCTTCTTAGAATTCTTCACAAATCTCAGCTACTTTTAAAAAATTACTTCCTTTTGACAGCTATATTAACATATGGCTCCACATAAAGGAATCATGTTGAATACATGCAACGTAATATTGGGATATATATTTAAAAAAAAAGGATGAGAGGATCCAGAAATATAATCTTCTTCTTGTAATCCTGTATTAATCCATTCTGTACTGCTAAGGTTTTTATTTGAGTGTAGAGCTCACAAAGATTCTGGCAGAAGCAAAAAAAAAGAAAGAAAATGAAAAGTCTTCTGTATATAAATCCCTAGAGCTACACCTATAAAGAATTTTTGCAATCTGCAAAGAAAGGAACAGCCCCGGGAACTAATCTCTTATTGCATGGATTTCTCTCTTTTTGTCCTGACCTTGGCTTTTCCACAGCCCCAGTAAGCGTGCTTCTGCCTCGTGATGAGCTCGCTGCTACTCCTCATCCTACTGCTCTCTCAGGGCATGCCTTTTCAGTATCAACTTGCTGTTTAACTAATCCCACACTGAGATCACTCAAACACTGAAAGAAGGTTTAGTTTCACTATCAGCTAGACCTGCAGAGATGACAAATCAATTGATTGTGTGGCATGTGATTAAAATGTTAATACTTAATTATCAATGCTGTTAGTGAACTTCAGAGTATGGTCTGATCTAAGCAGACTGGATCACACAGCATTTCCTGCAGCCCACTTTAAAAGCTAAGAATGCCAAGAATATGTTTGCCTCCAGGCATTTCTATAAAAACTGGCTTAAAGAATGTTAGGAAGGGAGAAAAATCTGTTTTTTTCTTCTGAAATTTTAATCAACAATGCTTTCAATATTAGAAATGGGATGAGATTAAATCTCATAACGTGGAAAGTCTGAGAAACTGTTCCTAAGAATAGGTAATATTCTAATTTTCACAGTCTGTCTCTCTCACCATTATGGACTGTAATGTTAAATACCACTAGTGGTGTTATTTCTACTAGTTTTATAAACAAAACATCTATTTATTTGACCAGATAATGCAAAACACATGTAGAAACTGAAACATATGAGTGGACAGCTTTAGTAAAAGCTGTCATGAAGCAGTCCTAAATTCGGAGCACTGAGCATTTTTCTGCATGTCTCACACTGCTCATTCACATTTCTGGTTTTCGGCAATTTTAGATTTCCTTAAAGATATTTCTTGAATTATTTTTCTTTCTCTTAGACAAGGAAATAGTTCATTCTTCTCTGCGAAAATAGGCCTACTGCAGCTCTTGGGACACTCCTCCATCTTGTCAGGGCAGCCTGCCATTTTGAATTTCACAAATGAGCTGTGTTCACAAACCCCAGATTTCCCGTGTGCCTCTGTGAACAGCTTCTCTCTGTCTCCTCTTCTATCACTATTCTATTCTCCTTCAAGGGGCAGAAGACTGCAGAAAGATTCTGCTTGAACCAGGCAGTATCCTGTTGTATTTCTACCTTCACAAGTGACTTTTCTTCCAATCTACTAGGTAACTCTGACCTGGTCACAAACTGTCTTCATTTTGCTATGAACCACCATGAACCACTGGTGGCGTTTACCTCAGTACCATACTGTAAGTGCCATCAAGTGCTATCAAAAACATCAATTAAAAAGGCAATCTTGCATTCAAAACACTTACTAAATTTTGATTACTAAATGCAGATTTTTGTGTTACATTTTTGTGCCTTTCTTTACTGTTGCTGGCAAGATTTTATTTAAATGTACTTTGTGTTTGTTGATCATATTCCCTTGCTAATACACCGTGCCCCTCTTAATCTCTTGTAGCATCAGGTTTTGATTGTTTGCTCAAGAACATTTGCATTATTCTCCAGGCTTCACAGGTGAAGACTGTGGAAGGTTTCTCAGCTAATACTTTTCTCCTACAACCCTGTTTTTCAATTTGCTGAAAGAAGGCATTATTCATTCAGGATTTTGGTATTTTTAGGGTAATTTTTCCTGCCATAGATTTTTAGAGTTTGGCACACAATGCTACATTTCTAAAATTATACTTATGCTGCTTGCTGCTCACCAACTGATCTTTTTGTTATTTTTTTGAGTACCTTTCTGTGTTTAATATTTGCATGCTATTTTACTTTCTTCGGATGTTTTGTATTCTACAGTTTTCTTGGTTACTAGGATTTAGCTGACCCTGTGAATTTAGAACTTTAATTAACAATTTAATCCTACTGTGAACTTTAAATATATTAATAGCAGTAAGTATGCACATTATTTTACAGAATTAAGTTATTGCTAATGCATAGAATAGAGGTGGGGCGTGTAGACTGAATCACAAAACTCCTAATCCTTTCTGCACCTTATTTATGTAGGCCCCACTGTATTTTTCTTTGTTTGCTGACTTGCAAATCCTGAATAAGAAAACGAAGTTTGGTCCTACAGCTGCAACACTTTATATGATCATGAACAGTGGGAGCATTTTCTCATTTGTCTAATTTTAGGAGATCAGAAATTTCCATCTGTATCTATGCAGCATGCATGATTCTTAGTTCAGTAATGTTACCTCATTTTGACAACTGTTTTTATAACTGCATTGTTTCTAAGACTACATGAAATATCTTAATTGGAGTAGAAGTTAACAAAAAAAAAGATAAATCCTTTAATAGATTTCCTTATCCAACCTGTTTGCTAAAGATTACTAGCTTTCATGCCTCATTTGTAAACAGCTCATTTTGGGTTTGAAATCATTATTCTTTATAAATGTTAACAGAAAAATGCAGTATCATGAAAGAAAAAAGTAGTATGTATTTATAAAAGCTTGCTTTCACTCACTTTCTGTTAATCTTCATCCCAACAATGACTTTATTAAAACAGTGACTTCTCATAAAGGGGGAGAGAGAACAGGCATTTGAACAGATGGTCTTAATAAAGATTCTGCAGTATATCTGCCACAAATGGTTGAGCACCGATACTAAAGCAGGACAAAGATATGACTGAGAATAAAGGACTTCCAAATGGTGCTCTCAGTGAAGATGTTTTAGATTAAAAGACAAAGGTTGTGATGTAAATGTACATAGATCAAAGGGGATACATAGCGGAACCTTGCTATATAAAAGGAAAAAAACTACTTCCTTCCAGAGTAGTAAAAGTACAGTATGCTGCAGTGGAAGAACAGCAAATCCTGTGTTAGTTTTGTTTTTTGTTTTTTTTTTTTAATTTATTGCCACTCCTAGTTGAGATACAGTTTCATCTTTTGTCTCAAAATATTTTAAAAAACCCAAATGGTTTACAGCCACCAAAAATAATGTTATTAAAGCTTTAAATTTTCGTAAGTGTCCTTCTTATGAATCTTTGTACAAGGTGGGGAGAAGTTGTTCTTATCATTCATTCTCTGTAATAGACTTTTTTCTTCCCAATAGTGCATGGAAAAATTGAAGGAATTTTTTATAGAGCCATGTTTTGAAGGACAAATCACTTCAAATAGGTAGTTACTGAATAAAAAATGTCACAATGAATACAATACATATTTTTCAAATTACCTCAGCTTGCTGGTAGAATTAAGTCTAAACTGTCCTGTTGCCTAAAACCTAGTGAAAGATGAAAATCAGCTCATCTGCCTATTTAAATGTTTGGCATGTTCCTGATGCTTCCTGCATTTCCCTGGTCAGGGAATTGGACTAGAAACATCATGTACTTTTAGTCTCTCTATTTTGATAAGAGTTCTTCATTGCCCAGGAGAATTGCAAAACAGTGCTTTAGTGCATCCCTGACTTTAGTTCCAGGTAAAAAGAGGTAGGGTCTTGGGTTTCTTTGTGTTTAATTTTGAGATGTAACTTGAAGTGTTGTCTCCTTCCGCAAAAACACCAATTCCTTTTGTTTGCAAAAATTCCATAGTGGTTACATCTCCTTGAAAACTTCTAGCAAGGCTTTATAAAGAGAAATAGGTTGTTAGTGAGATTCTGAGTACTTTGGCCATGAATAATTTTGGGGCAGATCTTGCTTTCAGTTATTCCATTGCTTTTGTTTAGAAACTAGATAATTTAAATACTTTTATTTAAGTATCTGGTTCGAAAATTGTAGCCATTTTTGTAATACATTTGTTATGAGACCTGTTATTTCCTCAAGTACAGATTTTTCTTTAAATATTAAGTTGAAACCTTCTGGTAATATCATAAGTAACTACCTAGTCTCAGTTACCAAGATTAGTTTATTTTGAGAAGAATTTTTATTGATGTATTGTCACTGTTTCTTTTGTGTATGTACAAATTTAAATCTAACGGCTTTACAGCAACAGACATTCTGCTGCTTTATTCAAAACAGGTGAATATGGAGACACTCCTCTAGTACTCCTTGTTTTTAAGTGGAGTGCATTGCACAAAAATTGTTGATTGCTAAGTAAGGGTCTATTTGTAGAAAAGTCTGTTTGGTCTTTATTTTTTAATTAAGATACCTGCTGCCTATGAAACCTGAAAAGAGAACTGGAGATGGGAATTCTTGCTTGTTCTAAAAGAAGGCCTAAACAGACAAAGTCTCATAACATTGTATTTCATGCAGTTCTGTGAAACTTGGAGTGCATCTCAGGAGTACATTCTTCTCCCTTGTAGGAGTTTAGCTGGTTTTTGGAGGCCATCTCACTGAGAAGGGCTGTTGTGAAGGAAAAGCTAGAAGAAGCCCCAGCAGGAGTTCTCCCCACCTTTGCTTGGGGCAGTGACCAAGATCTGAGACTCCCATGCTTGGCCCCTGTCTGAGCTAGGCTGTGGCCACGATGATGTTTTATCTGTACCCCATCTCATACCTCCCTGATCTGCAACCCAAACTGCTGATTAGGCTTTCTTGGTTTGACCTTGGGCCTGCCTCATCACTATGGATTTGCTGGGTGTTTGCTGGGCTCTTGGCTGATCCTGGTTACCATCAGTGGGCTTGGTCCTGACCCTGACTCACTGACTTGGTTTCCTGGCTCCTTGTCAGGGAGGCTGCTGCCCTTGCCTGCCTTGTGACGCTGAGCTCCCAGCTTGCCTTCCCTTGTAGGGCAACCTGCCCTTGCTGCATCCTGACAGTATTAAGGAAAAGAATCATAGTACTCTCTAAACCTGTTTATTTGAATTATTTTGGCTAAGTTTCTACTCTTTGTTACTGTCACCCTATTAGTGGATGTGTCCACTTGTAGTGACTTTGAAGTTGCATAAGCAAATACTTCTTACAGGTACTTATGTCCTCACAGTTGCCTGCTTCCCACATTTAAATCACTGTATCTGTAATGAAAGGGCACATCACTTCACACTAATGGTTATTTGATTACCAGCAAACTGAAATTATCTGGATGAATTGTCAGTGACAATTATTTAGCTATAGCTCAGTATTAACACCAGGGTGAAACATAAGGGGGATGGCGCATAGGGCCTGCAGAGTTAGCTCTTGAAGAACAATCAGAAGAAACGGTTTGATAGATACTCTCAACTTCCCAGTACCTTTATCGGAATGAAGCAAAAATACAGCTTAATTGGTTCAAAGACTGCCACCATTTTGGGATGCTGCATGCTTAATTTGACAAAGCTCATTAAGAATTAAGCAGCTAGTCCAGTTGCCATGATTGTCCTTGGAGGCTTTATTATCTAAACTACTGTGCAAGAAAACATGCAATTAAAAATACAAATGTTCTCATGCTCTTGATTCATTTGAGTATTCCTGAGTGAAGATACAATGTTGCTCTAAAAGAAGTCAACAAGAAAAAAGAAAATACCTTTATAAATAAAACACAGAGGAAGAGACAGCTTAATTCCTTCCAAGCTCAAATAGTCTATTTCATCAGGCATTTAAAATAAGTATCTTTGAGACAGGAGACATTTTAAGAAAAAGATGCAGGTCTCCATTCTCAAGACGTTAGATTTTAAATATTTTTTCTTTGCCACTAATATCTACGTGATATGTCTTAATAAAAGCTGTTTAAAATATTTATTGAATTCAAGGACAAGGAAGTAATTTGTATTCAGTCTACAAGCTAGAGGGACTATATGTATTTATTTGCATAATACAGAAGCATAAAAACCAAAGCCCATATTATAACCAAAATAAGATTGTATGGCTATTAGTAACAGATGAATACAGGACCAAAGTACGTACAGGCACTTTATGGAGGAGGAATTATTACATGCTTGAGTGTAGCTGAATGGAATAATAAAGGGGAGTTCCTGCTAGAATTATACCTGCAAATGGTTCTTTTTAGCTGTCAGCTTATACTTATAGGATAAAAGAAAGAAAAAAAAAATCTCCAAAGAGGTGCATCCAGTGCGATATAAAACACAGCTGGATAGAGGTCAGGATTGCTAGTTCTGAGTACTAACAGACTGGGGCAAAAGCAGTGTACCCTTGAAACCTTGTGTGATCGTCGTGAAGACTGCACACAAGTCCTACCAGCTCTTGCTGCCAAAGGCAGGTGGGTGAGCAGGGTATAGAGCAGGGCACCAAAGGCCCTCCAAGAGAATTTTAGGAGGAAAGCAGAGGCCTTATCATTGATCAGCATTGATCGGCAGAGAGGAGATGCTTTGAAAATCAGTTCTAGTGAACACAGCAAAGAATGACTTATCATTGGCTTTTTTTGTTTACTGTTGAGGTTGTCTGATAATCCAGTATTTATAGAATTAATTACAGCTCAACTACAAAGAATCCCTGGTTTTGCTAGCAGTGCAGAGCACAGTTGTGACATAATGCGTGCAGAAAGATAACAGTGCTGAAATCAAGATAGAAAGATGAATGTGTTAGTTAACATTTCAAGTTACCATAGGATGAAGTGTAAATGTGACTAAAAGATAAATGAAATATACTTAAATAAGAATGATGAGCAACAGACCAAAAGCGCCTGTTTAAATCTAGGAGAAAGCAAGGAAGAAAGTGAATACAGCATCAAGACCTGTACTAACCCAGCTCTGAATTTGCCTGGGAACCCACAGAAACGTGAAGCAGGCTCCATCTTGATATTTGTGGTAACCGCACCCTGTATGTTCAAACACCAACTCTCTGATTAACTCTGCTGCAAGATCCATGTTCTATGGTAAGTTCATGTGCCATAGTACATGTGATGCAAGTTAAGTAATTCACAAAACTTGCCTAACAAAATCTCCCATTTGAAAGATTGAGAGGAACACAGTGTATTTTCTTTTGAAATCTAAAGACTGGTTAATGCAGCTTGAAGACAGGTGTTAACATATCAATATGTCAACTATGTGACGAGGATAAACAGAATCAAATAGGTCAAAAAAAAGTTCCAAAATTCAGACAAGTTGTTGATACTGAAAACAATGTCAGAAGGACCTTACTATCTTTTCCACTTTCTTCTTGCATGTTTGACTTTATAGGACTAGAGACAAAGCATGAATTTGTGTTCATTTGCCAAAGCCTTGTATTTGTTGATCATCTCAAAGTGAACTAAGCAGCATTAAGCTAGTGAAGTATCCCCAACCTGTTTAACTATACCACGTTGTGTAAATGGACTAAACATGATTAAGTGTAAAGCAACTAATTAGACATTTATTATGTATTGATTGCTTTAGTGTTTAATGACTACACCAGATTATGAAGCTGTTTAGATTTTGAGAAAAATGTGAAGACATGGGTTGGGGAGATGATTGTATAAATGAATGTTATATTATGTAAAAAAAAGAAAAATTCTTTATCATGAAAAAAAATTTTTGATTGTACATAAGACTCTTCAAAGCCTATGTTTTCCCAGTAAAGGGCAGGTGACCTCAAGCACTAAACACTGCTTGTCCTTTGATTCCTCAGATCTATGTGCAGGTGTTATTTGTATGTCAGTGCTGATGGAAAGAAAAAAGCCACATACAAATAAGAATACATTTGCAGAGGTTATTCTTTGGAGAAAAAATATTGGTAATTGTTTTTACTAACTATGGTTTTAAATGGAAAGCTGTATAAAGTATCATCTCATCAAAGCAAAGAAACTGAGAAGGAAGTCTAACTTCTAAAGCTTGAGTGAGAAGTCATTTGCCTTTGAAAATTACCTAAGCTATAAAGTTTAGGTGTCAGTTATGGAGGAATTGACTTAATTATAAACAAAGGGGGCAAATAAAATACTCCTTAGTATAAATGTCACTGAAATTTGTTGTGGTGTTTGTTATAGAACATCACATGCTTTTTATATATATGTGAACCCTTTTAGAGAGATTACATCTGAAGAATTCACACAGCTCATTCAAGAACAGTAACAACAGCTTAGTTACAGTCATTAGTTTTTGTCAGAAACTCAGTACCATCTCTTTCCATACTTAAATTTTCTATGGGGACACTTATGAAGTCTTTATTGGATGTAAGGAAAATACTCTTCCTGATTTCACCTTCTGACACTGGTTTAGGCTGGGCAAAGGGTAGCTGCATTTTTATGACATCCGATGAATATATATAGACACTATAAGATAAAGATGGCAAAAAATAATTGTTCTAAGTTAATTAGATTCAGGTACTTGGAAGATTTTTTGCAAAATTTTAGGAGATTACCGTGCTCTAATAAGCACAAATTTTGAAGAGTAACTTAAAGAGGACAGAGATGCTAGATTTTTTTTTATCAGTAGCAGAGTTAGAAGTTATTTTCAGTATAAACTGGGCCTCAAATTGCCTCATTCATCCAGCAGTTAAGTAGTTATAATAACTCCAATTTGCTACATATTTACTGTAGTATTTACTGAATAGTGGGTGAATTTTACATGGAATGTACTTTAGCATGCATATTGAATTTCAAAATCACTGCTCTGTTTTTCAAAATCACTGCTCTCCAAAATCACTGTTAGAACTAGGGACAGCATTTTCAAATATGGCAGTGTGAGTTAAGCCTCCAAAGATCAGAGAGGAAGGCAGGTTAATTAAATGTAGACTCTTTAATAAGAGATAAATATTTGATTCTCAAGTTAAATTCTTTCAGTATTTAAAGGGGGCCTGCAGGAAAGGTGGGGACAATCTTTTTAGCAAGACCTGGTGTGACAGGACAAGGAGTAATGGTTTTAAACTAAAGGAAGGTAGATTTAGACTGGATATAAGAAAAACATTTTTTACAATGAGGGTGGTGAAACACTGGAACAGGTTGCCCAGAGAGGTAGTGGAGGCTCAATCCCTAAAAATATTCAAGGTAAGGTTGGACAAGGCTCTGAGCAACATGATCTGATTAAAGATGTCCCTGTTCACTGTAGGGGGTGTTGGGCTAGATGACCTCTAAAGGTCTCTTCCAACACAAAGCATTCTATGATTCTGTTCTATTCTATTCTATTCTATAGTTCTAAATTTTCAGTTTCCAGTTTCTTATAGTAAAATCACTTCTTTGTAAGGGGAAAGGTATGACAATACATGTGGATTTAAAATGGAGTTAGTTTAGATTTAATTTCTTTGATCATGTTTTTGGCTATTTAGGAAATCTGAACATAAGCTATAGTTAAGGGGATGACTTAAGCTCCTTGCTGAAGGAAATGGAGTTTCCATTGTTGCTCAGTCCAACTTCCTCTGACACTGCTGTTGAAGAGTTTGGGTAACAGGGAGATGATAATGGGAGGACTGTAGAGATACAGAATAAGTTTTAGTATCCCCAGCTGGATTGATCCCCCCTTGTTGTGAAAATGTCAAGTGACTGTACTACCAAATGTATTAATTCTGCATTTAAGCATTATTTTTCTCAATTGAAAAAAGCCATTGTTGATCTGTATCTAAATTTCTTAACCTAGCTACCATGTTTAGGGTAGTCACTCCAACACAAGGAAAATAAATAGATAAATAAATAAACACCACTTTGTTTGCTTATCCTTGAAAATACTTGCCAGGCAATGGCAAGAGGGTTTTTTCACCATTACAAATTGTATCTGTAGCAAATGCTAACAAAGGTATCTAGTAATATCCCAACAAACACAGAGTTCATTTTAGCTTTTTCTTTCAGTTCTGCTCACTTTCTACATTACAGTGAGGTACTCAATCAGATGTTTTGACTTTCTGATTAACAGGTGAGATAGCTACCGTGTTCTCATTGATTTTTTTTCAATGGTGTTAGGGTTTGATTGACAGCCTTACCTATTAGTTTCTTTTATTTTGAGACCTTGAAGCCACAATGTGTTAACATAATTTAAACAGGATATTAAGCCTCAATATATGTGGTTAAATCAAAGTCTGGTCTTGATTTCAAGTATAGCATATATATTCATGTAGCAAATTGCAGGTAGATTTTCTTTTTGTTCTTGTTGGCAGAGCAAAATTTATTTCACTATAAAATCACTTCATTGTTGTGTTACATAGATTACCCTTAAATTTGCAAAAACAATGATTTATTCCTAGAAAGAATGAATTATACATCTCCCAGATTCCTTTAGTTTTCTAATTAAATAAGGTATGAGAAACACAATTTTACTGATAAAATAAAATTTGAGCATTTGGCTGTGGAATAATAAAGATTAAGATTAATATGTTTAAAAATTATGTTTGGTTAGCCATAATTTGGCAGCTTTCTCTTGAAGTAATTTAAGTTACAGATGTTCATGCAGTCCTCTAAATGAATTTAGTTACTGAGTGTCAGGTATAGAGATACCTGAACTAAAGTAATCATGGTCATTAGTAGCTTGAGTTTGATTTTGTTGTTGCTGACCTTGCTGTGTGAGAAGATAAACATACTGTATAACCGCGTACATACACACCTATGTGAATTCAGACGTGAAGTCTCTTCCTTTTCCAGCAGTCTGCAGTAGTGGGGACCATCTATATTTATGTATATATGTGTGTGTATGTGTATGTAAAAACAAATTTGCATGGACCAAAAGTTTAAATTCTGACTTCATATTAATAAATATTCCTGCTGTTTCTTAAGCAGCCTTGACCTCAAAAAGACTTCATAATGGTTATCTAATACTAGATACTCTGTTGACATAAGGGGTTTTTTTTTAATATTTTTGCCAGAACACCCTAGCTCAGTGTACTTTCCAGCAGGTTTTCCGTGATATATGACACTACATAACTCAAAGGAAAGACAAAACCTGGTGATCCCAACAGGAACACAGTAAAAAAAAAAAAAAAAAAAGGAAAACTAACAATTGGGGAGAGGAAGGTGGGAAATCAGTCACCAAAAAAACCAACTGCTGGAATTAGAAAATTGGGGATGAGAGCTGAAGGAAGGCTGAGGGAAGGAATAGACACTGTGGCTAATTTAATTTAAAAGAAAAATAACCTAGTTTGCAAGCTTATAAATACTTATTTAATAATAATTCCATAAGCTGCATGCAATTTTGAGGGAAAGGAGTTAGTTTGTAAAATTTGGATTTAGATGAGATATCCAGAAGGCAGCCAAGGGGGCTGGGCACATGGAAAATCTTTTGCTCCATGTGAGATACTTCTACCTCGTGCCTGAGGTGGCTGGAGTCCCTACAAGTAGTGAGGAGGGAGGCTTCTTCCAGACAGTGATGCATAATGAGGATTGCCCTCTGGGAGTGCTCACCTCTTCAGAAACCAGAAATTGTCATCCACCTTTCAGATGTAGAGTGACTAAAGGTATGATGATGTGATTAACTCCAAGATGTATCACCATGTTCTTTCTTTCTTACAAGGGTTTCTTAGTAACTGAAACAAGATTATAAGCAAAACAATTTGGAGAATTTATGTACCTTGTAGGTATTTTAACTATATCATTATGCCTTTTTTGTCAATAATTCACTGGTGATCAGTAATTACCTTCCAGGTTGACATTTCAAGTGGCTTAGAACCACAGTACCTCATCCATGTCCCCTGTTTTACAAGTGATTTATGGACATTTGAGCAATGATAAACTCATGGGCATCTACTAAGCATATATATCTTTGAGATCTTAGGCTGTGCTTGATAACAGCAAAATAGGGCACAGTGCTAAGTGTCCTGTTGGAGACAGGTAAGCAGTAAGGACCTGCAGGGTGAGGACTGTCGAAGATGTGACTGCAAGGCTGGCCACACTGGTCAGTGTGAAAGAAGGCTGTGAGAGCAAACGGACAGTAGGTCTTTGAGGTAAGCTTCTTTTCACTGGGGAGGTTATCGTGAATGAGTGTTTTTGCACAGTTCTATTTAGTCGCAGTTTAGAATTTGCTTGTGGCACAGAGCAGGATTTGATTGTCATATTTCAATAGCACTCAATCATCAGTCAATTAAAAAAGTGATTAGACAGTCAATCAAACAGCTGCTTAGTTAAAGATTTGAAGATGGCAAGGTTCACTCTATTACTACATGGAAAAAGTGCAAAAAGGAAAATTCAGTTACACTTGAGTTAGAATGTCTCACAGAGAGATCGTGGATGCAGGGGATAAGAAGGACCCTCCTGTTGAGTCACAAGGTTTAGAATAGACCCCCTTGCTTTCTAAATTCCTTTCAGAGAGGAGTCTAGGTGTGGCTAGATCCAATCTTAGTCCCAGACTTGGTCAACAGTTTATGTAAATAAGGGGAACCCTCCTGCCGAGTCACGAGGTTCAGAATAGACCAGACCCCCTTGCTTTCTAAACTTCTTTCAGAGAGGAGTTGAGGTGTGGCTAGGTCTAATCTTAGTCTTCGACTTGGTCAATGGTTTATGTACATAAGGATTATATATATACATAAATTTATCTAGCAGCAGTGTAAGACTCACTTTGTAATTAAATCATACATCTACATATTACTTAAATTGATTTGCACATGCATACACACAGACATGAATATATATATATTTATATTGGTATACCTGTTAAAAATTCCCCTCGAGTTCAGTGAAATACTCACGTTGAATGCCTTTGCATTTCTCAACAGGTGAGGGTTGAGCATCAA
>VZTL01038761.1:0-10102 GCA_013400535.1 Scopus umbretta
CTGACCATAATGATGATTGTGACTAGTATCTTCATTATCAGTTACAATGTTCAAGCACTAGTAAGTGAAAACTTTGAGTAAGTTTTATCTTGAATGCTCAGGGAGTATAACGTTCTTGGTTCTTTAATAAAAACAGAGACAAGTATGGGAGGAGAATGAATCAGTTTTTCTGAAATCTTGCCTCCTCACTGTGGAATGGGGTTGCGATGGACTGGTGTTACATGTGGTAAAGTCCTAGGCTGCTTTGGCACTATCAGCCTTTGTCTGTAGTCCTGTGGACTTGTATCATCATCTTATTTATAGCCTGTCCAGTGTTGTCTCAGCATCGAGATCTCACAAGAGGTGCAAATAGCTTTCTGAAAGTATTTTGGAGAACTCCAGTTGACCTATAAGTCTGTTCATGGCTTAAAAGAAAATGTAAATAAAGAATTAAATTTCTGAAGCAAAAAGTGATTGCTTTTGAACAACAAATAACTCAGAGATATGGTAAAAACAGAGGATGAGGCTGTAACAATATAGTAGCTGTACCTGAACACACCTGAGATACTATTTGAGAGGAAAAATGGTAGCAAATGGAACCGGAGAGAGTAAGATATTTCAACTGGAGGTGAAGACAGTTGCGAAAGAGGTGGTTTCTGTGCCCTGCGTAACGATTCGGGGTTCTAAATTTGAAGAAAAAGTTTATGAAGACATTAGAGGAAGGGGTTTTAGAACAAGAGATTGGTAATGAAGGTAAGACTAGAAGTGGTATCCGTAAGTCTACATAAGTACTGGCAAAGATTTAAAAATAACAAGGATTAGCTTTGGGCTTTTTTTAGTGTATGAATTTGAGCCCTGAATAATATGTTTACTGGCTTGAGAGACAATCCTAAAACTCTATGTCCAAGGCAAGAGACGAAGTCAAACATGATTGAAGAAGTCCTTCAAAGCTGGATACTAGCAATAGGAAATTGCATTAAATTAAAAGCAACTTAAGCAGATGCAGACCAACTGATAGACCATGTTGTTGTATTAGAAGTCTGACTAGATGTTTCAATGTTCCCTTCAAATCCTTATCAAAGCAGAGGCTTACACTTGACAGGCCTTTCTCTTGAATCTACAGCCTCACTTCTCATGCTATAGAGTTAATGGAGAAGCGGTTGTTGCATACTTGGGTATATTGTCGTACAGTTTCTTTTCCCCAAAATGCTGTTTCTTTCTGAATCTCTCTGAATGTCATCACATTTGTGGTGGNCTGAACCTCTCTGAATGTCATCACATTTGTGGTGGTGGTGTAGTCGCAGAAGAAGAGAGATGGACAAATTAACTGCTGAGTTCTTGGCTCATGCTTTTTGTTGCAGTGTACTTTGTGTCTTGAAGGGTTTGAATCTCTCAATTTTCTAACCATTTGCCAGCTGATGTGTTTTACTGTTAAATATATTCCTTTCCATAATCAAGTATTTTTCCTCTGAAAATACTGTTCCATTATCTTGAAAAGACACAATACTCCTTGCTACCATTTTTTTGTAGTTAATAAAAAGTCAGGAAAAATTAAAATACCTTAAAGTCAGGAAAAATTTAAAGTCAGGAAAAATTAAAATAACCTTTACCAGAACTGCTTTTTGTAACTGACTGCTTTTAGTCTTATGCACTACAAAAATGCTGATTGCACTACAAGAATTCTGATGGTTAGCTGTATTGCTGAAATCTGCTGGATGATTGCAAAACATGACTTAACTGTGAAGTGTAAGACAAACGCTGTTTCAAGAACTGAGGCTTAAAGCCTCACAAGGTTTTGGATAAGTAGTCTGTCTTATGCATTGAGGAACCAGGAGAAGATAGAGATGGCAAATAAATTTGGAGTATCTCTTGATTAAGATGTAAAATAGGCTAAACAGATTTATATTCTACAACCATTTTAATAGTGGCATCTTCTGATGTTGCCTTATAGAAACTATAGAGACTAATTATGACTTAAATAGTATTCTACAAATTGCATCGTATAGTACCAGTTAGTGTTAACTGTAGAAAAGATTACTCCCAAAGCAAGCTAATCAGAATCTTGTGGTAAAAATCTAAGGAAATGTAATGCTGCTCTTATCAATGACTCTTATGGGTGGAATTAAGGCCTGTTGATTTTCCAGATAGTTATTGGTCTTAATCTTTACTGCGGATGATATATTATGTAATAAGATGCCAAACAGGCTGTATGTCTCCTGTAAAAGACAATGTTGCTTTGTCCTGGTGTGGAAGAAAGTCATAGTTAAGAATGGATTTTAAAAGTAATTAAGGGAAAATTAATTATTAAGTAGTAAAGCATTCTATTCAAGTGCTGCAAACTTAGCAGCAGTGACTTATTCAAGAGATACATATAGTGATCACATTCTGGTTTTGTAGAGCTACTGTCATGTACTGCAAATCACTTAAAAATTCTTTTATCAGGGCAATGTTTATTTCTGTTAGTCTTTCTTCTTGGCAAGTCTTTCAAATTCAATGTCCTTTATGTAATTTAAAACATTAGTGTAAAACTAACTTGGCTTTAGGATTGGTCTGTTGATAAATGGATTATTTGAATTGGATTATTTGAATTGATGCTTTGGAAGCAAGATCAGCATTATCTTGATCTATGTTTCTGTAATGTAATCATGTTAAAATGTCAAATTCTTGTCATGCTGTTTTGGTCTTGGTAAAAGAATATTTGAAGTTTTGGTATTAAAAGCCTTCTGATGCATCTTTAATCCCTTAATTTAGACAATTGTGTTGAATTGTCTTTTTAAGCTTTAGGGCAAGATCCCATGTGTTTACAAACACATGGAACTCCATGATGGCTCATTTCTCGGGGTGACTCCTTTTATAGATGGAGTTGAAACTGTGGGAGAACATTGTACAGACAGAGGCTGTGACAAAGTAATTGTAGTTAGCATGAGACTGTGTTAATTCACTATAATAATAGTGTGCTTCCAAGAAATTTAAAATTCTGATGTTTTGAACTGTTGGAACAAGTAGCAGGGCCGAGCAGTGTAGATGGTAAAGGGAAGGTGGAGCTGAACGGTTTCAGTACCTTATTACAGTCTAATAATTTAAGTGTCAGTCACGCTGAATGCTTTTCTGAATTGGGCTTTTCCTCCCACTTAAGTTTTGCTTTGTGGTTTTTTTGTGCTGCTTTGCAAAAATTCTATTTCTTGCAATGCAGATTGGTGTTGGTAACAACACCAACAGGTTTGGGGGGGTTGGGACCAAGACTACGAACCAGAGGAGCACCTCCTAATTCTCACCAGATTTTCTTTCACTGTTTTAGCTTGAGCGTTTTTATATTGTTTGTGATCTCTTTTTATCAAGGGAAAAACAGAAACCCAATCTTCAAACGTAATGCTTTACCTTTGTAGTTCTTCATTTTAGCCTAGTAAAATGAAGACCCAAAGTAGTTAATTAGCTTAAAGTGCTTTAGACTGCAGGTCTTGCTTTTTAATTCTGAAATATGTGAAGGTTTTTGTTATTGTAGGTTATTTGTATTGCAGGTCTTACTTTTTTCTTCTGAAATATGTGAAGGTTTTTGTTATTGTAGGCAGTGTATTGTTATGGTTTCTTTGTCCTGCCTGTCCATCTGACTTGATGCCTTAAATGAAAAAGGATTGAAACACACACAGTTGCTTAAAATGGTAATGGCTTTTAATAGAGATTAAGACTAATACCATCCACTTAGAGTTAGAATGCATACTTGGGATTGCTCAAAAAAAAGAGAAATTACAGTGATTTTCAGACTTCAGGTAGTGCATATTGTCCCTTCTGGGATGAAATGGTTTTATTATAACCTATTATTTACAGTATAATATGCAACTTTTTATAACAGGAAAATGTATAAATTATGTAATTTTAGGGTTTTTAACATGTTATTTGCAAGCCCTTCTGCCATTTTCTCTGTTACTCTCTACTTTGCCTTAAAACATGATAAATGTCATTAAGGCAGCAAGGATGTATTTTCTCCTGATGCATCTAGAAAAGGTGAAAAATTACAAAGGTAATATTAACATACATGACATGGTAAGGTTTTGGAACTTTTACTGTAAGTGGCTTTTCCCCACATAAAACAATTTATGTACTCAGTTGTTAAAAGTGCAGTGCATCTGTTGAGCTCCTGTAGGTAAATTTGCTACTACTTGACAGAAATCTCTCATTTGGAAAGGAACTGTGTCAGGGAATCAAAGGGGAGGCCATTTGTGCTACGGAAAGGGTTAAAAATGAAATGTATTGGGGTTGGTGTCAGATCAAGACCTTCCTGGCAAAAGATGCATACACAATCTAGGAGGAAGACTATATTGTTGGATTACTGTGTTACACGAAACTACTCTTCCTCCTTGAATTAGCAGCTGAAACTCAAGGGTATTAAGTACGTTTACATTTCAGTTGAACTGAACCACTGCCATGTAAAAGAAACTTTACTGAAGTTTAGTGGGAAGTCCACCAGCATGAAAAATTGTGCCTCTTCACCAATGATCAAAGAAGCTTTAAACTCTTTACATGAGTTTACTGGACTGCATGAATGTATATACCAACATTTGTATGCAGTGATAGAACAGTACTTACATGTTAAGTTTTGTTTATCTGTTTGATGCTGTAAATCACTGTGGAGCCAACCTCTATTGAATAATAAAGTCTAAACCAGTGCAATTTCTTTTCCTGTTGAACCACCTTAGAGTGATTTAGAATAAATGGAATCATATGATGTACCTAAAAATTTAATGCAATTTACAAAATTACAGACATATGTATATATAAATGCACATATGTATATAAGATTATTTTATGGTGGAATTAAGCTCATCCTCATCTTTAACTGTAAAAGTCAGCAGCTTAGAACTGCTACTTTAGTTTTTGTACAGAATTTTTAGGTACAAGAAATTTTTAAAATCCACAAAATAAATCTTAAAGTACATATCCAAAATGAAGTATGGAGAAAAGATTATATTCAGTGAGGAAAATCAGGAGAATCCTGGCGATTAAGCACAGTAATTAGTGTTGATGTGATAACCTCTTAACTTGGCTGATTTTTCCTGAAATACTACTTTATGATAGGTACTGTTTTTTCTTGCAGTCTATTCTGCTTGGGTGAACAGCAACAATGGAACATGTAAAAAGCAAAATGTCATTGCCTAAACCATTGACAATTCATGTGAAACTATCAGTATAATCTCTCTGGAGTTGCGTACTGATGTAAAAATAGATTGCACTCTTATGATGATTCACTGTGCTTGTGCCAACACATCAGTATTTCAGCTACTTTAGTTAAATAAAATCATGTTTTCAATAGAGTGGATAATAATCTTATTAGCTATTTATCTAAACAGTAACATTTAGCTTTCAAGTTAAACTTCAAATACTTTTCTGAAACCTTTTTCACCACAGATGAACCATTACAAAAATAGGGATTGTAAAGAAAAATTACCTTAGAAATAGCAACACAGAACCATATATATGCTTTTTCATTTTTTCTCTCTACCCAAGCTTTTAGCTTACTTTCCTGCAACGTTTCATGCTTTCTTTATCCCAAAAGTAACTGTAAAAGCCTTTGGCTAGAAAATGTAGTATGTCAACATCTTTATCTGATCATTTGCATTTATTTCCAGGAACAAATGATGAGAAAAAAACAAGCAATGCATCTTGATGCACGCTATGTTACAATGGTAGAAAATGCCTATTACTACTGTAATCCCCCTCCAGCTGAAAAAACTGTGAAGAAAAAACGTCCTCCTTTGCAGGAATATATTCGTAAACTTCTTTACAAGGACCTCTCCAAGGTCACCACAGAGAAGGTAAATCCTCTTGATATCTTTAGTACAGATTTTACTGGAAGTAATGTAGTACTAAATTTTGAAGAGTTTGGGGAGGGTTGTAATTTTTTTAATTGCAAGGAAGAGGGATCATTTTTGTATCCCTGATGGTTAAGGTGGTTTCATTTCTTTTATTGTACTGCATAGAAGCTCCAGTCATAGCCCTGCATTCTCCACAGCATTAAGTGCTGAAACAATAGAGAATTAAACAAAAATCTTTGTGCTAAGTAACTTGTGTTCAGAGTAAGAGACAAAAGACTACCCTTAAACACAGACTGGAGGAGCAAGGAAAAGATGGAACGGATTCGGACAGCTTGATTAGTAGCTAGAGGACAGCAGTTGGATTACATACATAAACTTTTCTGTAGCTACTGCAGATCTGGAGGATGCTTGAAAAAGAGAATGAGGCTGCTTGCAGGAGCTTACAGGGGTTTCATCCCAACCGTGAGAGACCAGGAATGACAGTGCATAGTTTGGTATTTTGCCTGCTAGAATGTTAAGCTTGTCTAAAATTTGATTTAGGTTTTGAGACAGATGCGCAAGCTGCCTTGGCAGGATGCAGAAGTAAAAGACTATGTTATATGCTGTATGATCAACATCTGGAATGTGAAATACAATAGTATTCACTGTGTAGCCAACCTCTTAGCAGGGTTGGTCCTTTACCAGGAAGATGTCGGAATTCATGTTGTGGATGGAGTGCTGGAGGATATTCGACTAGGAATGGAGGTAAACAACCAATGCTCATCTGTTTATGTTGAAAGGAAAACAGTAAGATAACTTTGTTTAAAGAAAGGAATCCTTGGATGCTGGATATTTGTCTGATGACTTTTCTACCTCAGCTGTTTGCTTTACGTTAGTTTATTTAAATTAAAAAAACACCACACACACACCCCAAACCCAACAAACTGCAAAGATTACTAGGATGGTTGTTTTGCCCCCTTTGTCATAGTAAGGGCATACAATTTATTCTTTCAGTGTAGTCAGATTCATGCAACTTTGGAGACTATTCCATATTTTGATAGATGTTATAACTACAAGAATTCTCTGGGCACCGAAAAGTCATAGATTTAAGGTGGAGTGTATGCTAAATGTATTTGAACTTTATAATAACTACTAGTTGACCAGCTTTCATAACTTCTTTTTAATGTTTAATGTTGTGTAATGTATGTATCCATAAATAACATTTTTTATTATAATGAATTTATTAATTTTTAGACTGCTTTTTTCTTTAAAAAAAACCAACACCAAACAAAAAAAAAACCCCAAACAAACAACATACCTTTTAAAAAGATTCTGTTGTGTCTGCATGATAAAGTGAAATTTTTGTTCTTTTTGATAAAGGTTAACCAGCCAAAGTTTAACCAACGGCGGATCAGCAGTGCCAAGTTTTTGGGGGAGCTTTACAATTATCGGATGGTGGAATCAGCTGTAATATTTCGAACTCTGTATTCTTTCACATCATTTGGTGTGAACCCTGATGGTAGTCCTAGTCCACTGGACCCTCCGGAGCATCTTTTCAGAATCAGACTAGTTTGCACTATCCTCGATACCTGTGGGCAGTATTTTGACAGAGGATCCAGCAAACGAAAACTTGATTGCTTCCTTGTATATTTTCAGGTATTCTAAGCTAAATTTAATATAGTTCTGTAGGTTTCTTTAATAAGCTAATGTAAGTCAGTCTGTTACATATTTTTCTCATTGTTCTTTAGCACTATAATTTTTAGAATCCTGTCTGTGTAGCGTTTTATTTTAAAGTGTATGTTCAGTAGTATGTAGATGTTACTTTTCAAACAAACTTGCAGAACACTGGGGTAGCAGTTGATTCACTGAAGGGTTTAGGTTTCCCCCTTCAGGGGGTCTCAGCAAGTGGAAAAATGACTGAAGGCTGACAGAAACCTTTTGAATTCCAGCAAAGGTAAATATCAAGTCTTCCAGTTGGGATAGAATAGCTCCATGCAACAATACAACCTGGCATTGACTACCTAGAAGGCAGCTTTGCAGGAATAGAGCTGGGACTCCTGGACTGTATGTACATGACATCAAGTTCTGTACCATTAGGGTGATGAAGACCAGCAGGTTACTACATTGCTTTGGCAGGAGTGTAGCCAGCAGCTTGAGGAAGGCTGCTCTTTTTCTTTTTTTTTTTCTTTTTTTTTTTTTTTCCCCCCCTTCCCTTCTGCTTGGCACTTTTGAGGCCACATCTGGAGCACTGTTTCCAGTTCAGGGCTCCCTAGTAGGTGAGAGGAGAGACATCAGCAAACTGATCTGAGTCCAGTGGAGGGTCACCAAAATGATCAGGAGGCTCTCAGTTCTCACACTGTAGGTTTGCTCAGCTTGGAGAAGAGAATGCTAATTAGGTTGCTGTTTTCGGCTAATAGTGTTTGTAGAGAAGGAGTCATCAGATACTTCTCAGGTATGCACGGTGAAAGGATGAGAAATAACGATCACGCGTTGCAGCAAGGAAAGTTCTGACTCAGTATGTGGAAGAGGGGGAAAAAGATTTCATAGTGGAAGTGTTTAAACACCGGAATGGGTTCTTCTGAGCAAATGTGGAATTCCAGCCCATGGAGCTCATGCTAAAACTTTTTGGACTTAATTTCTTTTTTTCTTTCTCCTTCTCTCTTTTAATATCCTTGATTTAGTAGAATTTAAAATTAAGGTGATGATGACTTATTTCATACCTTCAGGATGCATATCCTTCATCTATGTCCGAGATGTAAAATGATTTTTTTGAAGTAAAATATGGTCCTATTTTTAAACCCAAAATAAACTTGTCAGTGAAGAAGTCATTATATTTTTGTTACACCTTAAAATTTCAACAACTGTTCCTTTTGACCACATCACCTTTTAAATAAATGTTCTGTTACTCATACTTCATTTTCAGATGCAATTTTTGCAACACCTTTGTTCTCAGAGTCTATTGTTAGGTTCACTTAAGATCAGCATTTATTTTTTACAGTTTTATTGTAAGGATTTGCTGTAAAGTAAACTGCATAAGTCTTTTCATGCTAGCTGCAGTCTTAAAACTTTTTGTGATGTTTTCCCTTGCCCCCCCATAATATGCCTTTTGGGCAATTAATTTTCTTGAGAATACATGGAGCAAAGAATTGAAAGCTGATCAATTGCTAAGTGCTCATCTTTCATAGAAAGAACCTACCCTTAGAAGGCATTTCTTTTTCAGTGCTTTTTTTGCTCAGTCTTTATACTTCTAACAGTCTTTATGATAAAAGGAGCATATTCTTCCTGTTTCTGATATCTGTTGATATCAAACAATGTTTAGTGATAGCAAAATATCTAACAGTTGTATGAAATAAGAGTAGTGATGCGAAATCTTGTGTATTTTCTACTGTATAAACATGGCTGGGCATTACAGACTTCGTAAGTTAAGTAGTTTATAAATGCCAGTGCACATATAATTTATTTGATTTTTTTTATATTCTAGCGGTATGTTTGGTGGAAAAAAAGTCTGGATGTTTGGACAAAAGACCACCCATTTCCTATAGACATAGACTATATGATCAGTGACACACTGGAACTGCTGAGACCAAAGATAAAGCTCTGCAATTCTCTGGAAGAAGCTATCAGACAGGTGCAAGATTTGGAACGAGAATTCTTAATAAAATTAGGTAAGAAAAAGTGCAAGGGAAATTACCTTTTTTTTTTTGACAATTCCTGTATTTTGTAAAATTATCTTTTGTATGAAGATGACAGGTAACTATTGTTATTCTCATTATATGATCTTTTTATTCTCATCATAGAAATATTTTTGTAACTTCTCTGCATTTTTCTGATCACCATAGAGATCATATAGAATCTGCATAAGTCTAAAGTGGTTAAGTTTTTTTAAAAAAAAAAAGTCAATATGAATCCTATTAATATAGTAGCATTTGGAGAGGGAGAATGTGTGAGTATATATATAAAAATAAGTATATGGAGTAGTATGGTGCAAATGATGAAGAAGAAAACTATTAATTTCATCAGAAAAACTTAGGAAGCACATTCTACTGGCAAAAAGCAAGGAGTGTCTGTGCACCCAATTACTGCAGCCTGTTGGTTGGTGAGCACTGACGGAAACCAGCTTTGTCATTTTGGTAGACTGGTTGCTTGCAACTCTGTGTTCCTTCCTGTCGTGGTTTAACCCTAGTCAGCAACTGAGCACCAGGCAGCCACTCGCTCACCCTCCCTGCCCTGGTGGGATGGGGGAGAGAATCGGGGCGGGGGGGGAGGTAAAACCTGTGGGTTTTAAAAACCCCACAGGTTTTTTACCTGCTGTGGACAGCAGAGGAAGAGAAAAT
>VZTL01038763.1:0-36944 GCA_013400535.1 Scopus umbretta
CAATGTGCACTCTCAGCCCAGAAGGCCAACCCTGTGCTGGGCTGCATCAAAAGTGGCATGGCCAGCAGGTCGAGGGAGGTGATTCTGCCCCTCCGCGCTGGTGAGACCCTACCTGGAGTACTGCATCCAGCTCTGGAGTCCTCAGCACAAGAAAGACACGTAGCAGGTCCAGAGGAGGGCCATGAAAATGATCAGAAGGCTGGAAAACCTCTCTTATAAAAAGAGGCTGAGAGAGTTGGGGTTGTTTAGTGTAGAGAAGAGAAGGCTCCAGGGAGACCTTATAGCAGCCTTTCAGTACTTAAAGGGGGCTTATAAGAAAGATGGGGACAAACTTTTTGTTAGGGCTTGTAGCACTAGGACCAAGGGTAATGGTTTTAAATTAAGAGGGGGTGGATTCAGACTAGACAGAAAGAAGAAGTTTTTAACAATGAGAGTGGTGAAACAGTGGAGCAGTTTGCCCGGAGAGGTGGTAGATGCCACAGGGCTGGTTCAAGGTCAGGTTGGATGGGACTTTGAGCCACCTGATGAAGATGTCCCTGCTTATTGCAGGAGAGGTGGACTAGAAGACTTTTAAAGGTCCCTTCCAACCCAAACTATTCCATGATTCTAAGACCTGGATTACATTTTTTTCATGCTGGCACATCCTTTCAGACCATATAACTCCCCTGTGCAGGTAATTATCCTGTGTAAAGTGGGGAAAAAGAACACTGTTTTTCCCTTCCCTCCTCACAGGCTTTGACCTGCTCTTCAGTGGATCAAGCCCCATGCCTGCTCGGAGGCAGGCAGGCTCGTGAGGGAATTTCACACCAGTGCCGCTCAGTCTGAGTGCTGCACCGTGCTAAGCCCAGCTGTGCAGCTTCTGGGTCAGTTTGCCTGCCTGCAGGGTATTGCAAAGTTTTCATTAATGTCTTCATGTGCCGTTAAGTAGTGGCAGGAAATTCCAGCTGTTGGTATGGGAGATGTGGGTGGTCACTGTGTAGCTTTGTTCTCCTGAAGCTTCAAAAAGCTGTAAACCCTGCCTTTGAGGTTGTTTCTTGTTTTGCATGGTTCACCTAAGTGAGTACTCCTGGGGTTATCTGCTTGGGTAAGCGTAGTTGGAGTGGGCGTGTGTCATGGCAAAGGCCAACACCCACATATTTTTTTACACTTGATTTGTGTGCGCAAGTGAGCGTGGCAGGATTCCTTGTGCTGAGATGCTCTCTGCTTCTTTCCCATCAGTTATGTCAGTTGGAAAACTTGTCTGTTTGAGCAGCTGACAGAAGGGCAATGGAGGATTGTTGCTATGCAAGTAACTAGCATCCTTGGTGTAAGGCAGGTTGTTCCCAGCTGGTATTAAAACTGACTTTAATTTTGTCCTTTAAGTAACAGGACAAGACATGCTGTGTAATACTGCAGTTGAATAGCGGTGTATCCAGTGTTGAAATGGGCCTGGACTTACAGACCTACATTTCAAAATGATTTGTCACTTTCCATGGAACTGAATCCTAATCTGCCAAAACGTGGTTGTAAAAGAGTTTGATTACACATATTAAAAGGTTTACATATATGTAATATAAATTGTGTGTGTATATATTCACATGTGTACCTTTATCCTGAAACATGTGTAGTAATGTAACTGGAAAGGCATTTTTACGCTTCAGTATGTAAACAGCAAATCCTGTTATCCTCAAAAACAATACAATAGGAAAATCCCTTTTACATTAGATAAGATGTTAGTCTATCACTCATTATTAGTGTGTTTGTCTTGTCACTTACGAGCAACCGAGAAATTTGTACAGTAGTTACAGGGGGAAGGGGACATCTGTTAGGTAGAGTATTGTTCTGTGAGGGCAACAGAAAGTTCTGTTTTTATTAATAACTCTTAACTTCAGCAGTAAAATAGCTTTGAGTTTGGGTGCTACCTGTGAAACTTTAACTAAACACTGATATGTTTGTTTGGGTTTGGTTTTGTTTTGTTTTTAGGCACCAGTGTCTGTGAATGGAGAATCTGTTTCCCCAGAAGGTAGGTTTTTCCCCAAATGCCATGCAATTTCTTTAATCGTTTGCTTTAAAAATTGACATAAATACTGTCATCTTGAAAAAAAAAGGTGGCTTTGTGCACAGGAGAATGATAATAGTTATATTCTGTCAGACTGTAATGCCTGTCCCTGTTAAATAGAACATGGGCAGAAATTAATGGATAGTTTGTGGGAGAAGATTACTTTCAACTGTGAGTGAAAGTGTAGTCCACATAAAAAGATGAGAAGACTAAATTTTTCTGTCACTGATCATGGAAGGCAAATGCATGACACTTACCCTTTTTAAAGGAGAAAGGTTGCTTTGCCTTAGTTTTTGTAGTTTCTCACAGTAGCTAACTAATCAAATAAACAGCCCCTTTTCCTAAAAATGACATAACTGCACTTAATTTTCTAGTGTAAGTTCTAAAGACAAAATTCCCTTCTTTCACTGTTATGACTGTTTTTCCTGTTCACATGTGTTTTTCATCAAGAAATAAGAATGCATCCTACATTTTCATTTTTGTTAACTAGTTTAAAAAAGATTTTTCTACTGGCAGGAACTATAAAAGAGATATACGTGCTTTTTGAGATGGAGGGAGTTACAGAAACACTAAGAGAAACTTAGTCATGAGTCAAGTTCCAGATTGTTTGCAAAGTAACATCTGTGTAGTCCGTGTCATGGGAAAGCAAGTTGCATTCCATTTGCCCTTATATGGCATGCCAATAAATAGCATTTGTTTGCTGCAGTATTACATCTTAGACCTCTGACAGACAACTCAACATAATCTGCCTGATCTTTGATGTTTTCCAGGGATGGTCATGTCAGTGTTGTAACTTGTTGCAGGATGGTTTCAGCCAAACTGTTGAAGTGAACAGATACTGTTCTGAGGTTGTGCTTTACATAGGCTGGGGATAGAGCTCACCCAGAAGTATTGTTATGGGAGGGGAAGATAGCTGAAGGGGCAGAATGTTGCTTTTTCAAGTATTTGTGTCTGGCTAGATGTATAGGACTAATGTAATTCTTGATGTATATGTTTTTTGTTTTTTTTTTTAGTTGATTCCTGGCACTTTTTTCCCAAGTGATCATGAAAGTGTTCTGAAGCCACATCATCAAATCGTGAAGTTTTTTTTGAAGACAGGCAAACGCACTAATTGTTGGGTTCCTGTTGAAACAACTTTTCAACTTGTGTAAACCTTCTCTCATGTAAATAAACACTGACATTATAAAATGAATGTTTCCTTTCTGTGTCTGTCTTTGTGCAGGGTGGAGCAGAGGAAAGAGGAGGACTTGCTTGGTTGGTTGTTTCTGAATCTCAGAACTCTAGACATACTCTCAGCCACTCATGAAGTGTAGTATCAAATGAGATGGGAGATCAGGTGTCTTCAACCTTGTTCTCCAGATTTTGGAATAATCCAGTCATAGGCGCATAGAAGACTGTGTTAATTTGTATCTTGGGGCTTGTCTGGCCACCCTGACTGTAATCCTTTTCAAGTACACTATAATCTTTCTGTAATAGGCTTAGCAGTTTACCGTGTTCTTTAATAGGCAACTGTGTGCTGTTTCCCAAGTTGCATTCACTTTTGTGCCCCGTTGTCTCTGCATGCTCTGTAGAGTTACGAGCAGAGCATACTGGCTAGGATGGGCTAATGCTGTAACAATTGAAGTAAGGATGCACGTGTGCTCTCTGTACTACGTCCTGTTTTGATAACTTGTGCGTCTCATCAGACAGGAAGGACTTTCCTTATGGAAAGCTTCCAGTTTTAGAATTGTGTATGCCTGAAGGCTTTTGATAGTTCCTCATTCAGTGAGGCAAGATTAATAAAATGTATAGAACTGAGCTTTGTTCTTTCACGGTAAAAATACCTGCCACTTTTTCTACTGCAGGATTCTATCTGACCTGTCCGTACCCACAGTGTTCATTAAAAACAAATCCAAAAAAAGCCAGCTGTTAAGTAGAAAGAGAGGCAATGATAATAAGACAGCTTTACCCACCTTGTTACTGAGACCAAAGGTGAGTGTTGTCTGCTTTGTATGATGACTGAAACAAAAGGTCAATATTGCTGACACATGATGGAAACAGAAGATAAAGAACTGAAGAAGTTAGGCTGTGGCTTGCCATAGAGGACTAACTTTTTTCTTACAAAGAACAAGTTACTAGTGAGAAAGCTTTCACCTTTAGGAATGTTTCTTTGATTTTAGGAGATTATTTTCCTGGTATAGAGACCTTCCTCTGGAATGTTGTCCAGTGTATAAGCATCAGTCACTTGGGAAATCTCAGTTTGGACCTCAGTACTTATAAGTAGATGGAGTTCTCCTGGCTGCACAGAGTTTTGCATTGTTTTATACACAGAGTTTAGGTGTGGTATGAAAAATGCAACATAAACCTCAGATATTAAGGACTACTGTTTTTTTTTTCAGTCAAGAGATAACATTACATCCAACACACGTTTACAGTACTGTTTTTCCATACTTTATTTTGCACTTTAGGGTTCTAAATACGTGCAGCATTATACCTACAGATATAATAGCCTTTTTTAATTGTTTTTGTTTTAAATAGAGTACATGTTTCCCTAGTGTCACGGGTTAACGTGCAGCCTCTCGGTATGAGATTACTCTGGTTAGAGATGAGCTTTTGTGGAGTGCGGAACAGCTGCCGTATTTGCCTGTGTGGTGGTACATCTAGGAGGCTTACTGTTTTGTAAAGTGCTTGGGGACAGCTGGGCAATGAGGGGCACTGTGTAAAATCAAATTATCTTCCCTATACAGTGGTGTTTTTTTTTTTTTTTTTTTTTGAGACCCAGAAGGAAAAATCATACACCTATGAAAAACAAGTATTGACTACAAACATACCCATGCTGAACTATCAGGAGTTGGTCTGAAGTTACTTCATTTTTACTTCAAATAATTTTAGTAGTGTTTTCTGATTTATAATTGTGTTGATGGCATGTGGTTAGGAATTCAGAAGGAGAAATAGACCTCTAGTTCAGATTAGACTTTGTGCAAGAAAATAACAAATAGTACTTGGGAAGGCTGAAAATTGAAGTGATCAGAAATGCCCAATACTGTCATAGATTTGAAGATGTTAAAAATATTATTACATGTAGAGTATACAAACAGATGACCCTCTTGTCTTCAGACTACTTTCAACATGTGTTTATGTACATTTTCTAAAGCTTTTCCCAAATGGGATAAAAAGATACACTGTTACGTGTAGCCTTGCTGCTAAAATGTACTGAATGCTACTGTCGTGGATTTCAGAAATGAAGCATAATGAAATAGCTGTGGAGAGAATTTCTGCTAATAAGAGGATTAGTAGGGGGATGGGATAGAGAAACTAGAATAGATTTTTCAGATCTCCTCAGGAAAAACAAGTCTGCAATAAACATGGGGTTTTTTTTATTTTGGCTCTTTTTGCAGGCTAGGTCTTCTGTTTGTATTTATATGCCTATACTGTATTTAAAACTGGTTTTGTTGTAGTGGGAAGCTTAGTGTAGCAGTGTCCACTTCTTAGTAGTTTTATGAAAAGCACTTTTTCATATCTGATACTAATATCTTCTGGAAAGATGTCTTGAAGAGAAATAAGTATCTTCTTTTTTCACCCAAGAAATAAATCCATCTTAACTGTATTTTCTGTGTTGAATATATAATATACATATGTATATATTTCTTTCAAGGATAACTTTGCATTTCAATTTCCTCTTTTTGTCTGTTTTGGAGAGAAAGGAGAGGTTACTTCCCCCCCCCACACACACACCCACTATTGTGATGGTGAAGGTTCTTTTTACATATGTAAATCATTAGCTGCTGCTCAAAATAGTACCTTTTACTGACATGGAGTCCACACTTCAGTCCCCCCCAGTCAAAAATGGGGTTTGATTTTTTACTTATGTGGAAATAACATTCATTATTCTTTAAAGTGTGACAATAAAAGGATTGTGAAAATAGTATGCTGTTGTCACTGTTAGGATGTTATTTTCATGCTGTTAGTAACAACAGACATCCTCTGAAAACCCCCAAAAGAATAGAAAGTAATTCTGAAGTGTGTTTGGGAGAGCTGTTCAGAGATGTTATGCAGGGAGAGTGCCTTACCATAACTTGCCTGTGGTTGCCACTTGTATTAACATTTGAGAGCTATGGCATGAAGCAGTCCTAAACTGACCAAAGTATTATTACATGCTTCTCTCTGCTTTCACTGGGATTGAATCTTTTTAATGGGTTGTAGTTCAATTTTAGTCCAGTTAAAAGGCAAAAATGGTATTAAGTCAGTAGGGCGCAATTTTTTTTTTTTTTTCTGCCCTTGCTGTAAAGCTTAAGGCGACTTCTTACCACAGGTTTGATAATCTGTGTTACACCCCCTGAGGACAAGAGATCTGGGATTTAGCTTTGAAGCGAAGAAGCAAAAAGTTAGCTGGAAGAGAACAGACAGAATGGAAGACAGATCTAGGAGGTTCAGGCAAATAAAACTAATTAATATAACATGAAACAGGAGTGACTGAAATGCTTTGAAACAGTTTTGCCTAAATATTGCAGCAATACGTAACAATGCTCATTTCACGTGACTGGAGAGGTCAATAGGATGCATTTGCCAAGGAAGAAGATTTACCTGCTGCCCAAGTTGGAATTGCATGCCCTAAGTGCCTGAAAGTAGTACTTTAATCTTTGGTCTCCTGAGTGGGGGGAAAACAATGGGAAGCACCGATTGTACTTATTGTTGGGTTGACTTGCTGGGAGTGTTTTGGGTTGTGCAGAGATGACCTGGGTGCTCAGCAGTGTCGACTGACTGACCCACACACAGTCTTCGTTTTGTCAAAGCTTACTGTTGCGTGCCGCAGGATGCTGGATGTATACGGTGCTGTCTTCCTGAATCTACAGATGGAGTCTAGAGAGTAGACCAAAAAAAGCCAAGCTCGCTGCAGTAGATTATCACCTTGTGATTATTTGTTGGCTTTGGCTGATTAATGCATTGCTAATCCTTGTGGTAAAAACTTCTAAGTGTTCTGGATCTATGGGCAGTATTCAGATACTGCTGTGTGTTTTCTCTCATTCTTGATCTGGTAAGTTACAACTGAATCAATCTATCAGTGATTCAGTATGCTAAGTCAGAAGTAAGATTTTTTTGTTGATGATTTCGTTTACTGTAATGGTCAAAAAAGGATTTCCTTTTCTAAGGGAAAAATGCAGATGCCAAAAAGGATTGCTTTATTATGTATGTAAAGAATATGTCTTATGTGCCAGAACGCTGCTGTTCATTAGCTTTTTTCCCTTAGAACATACTCATAAAGTTTCTAGATTATCCACAGGTTTCGCCAACTTTAATACTAACTTTTTTATTTATTACCTTTGAAGGAGTAATACTTGCATTACTCAGGCAATACGGCACATATGCAAATTTATGTGTTCAGTTGCACTTCTTGTGGCTTGCTTCTGTATATGCATTGCCTGGAAACGAAGTGGGTTTTTCAGACCTGAAGATCTGGTTTTGTGTGCAGTGTTTAGTGCTAACAGATCACTTGGATGGTCCCGTAAGCCTCTCTTTTGGGATAAAGACAGTAAGTGTAGTCACTGAAATGGCTGCACTTTGTAGCTGTTAATAGCTTTATGCTCATTTATGGGTGCATATATCAGGACAGGGATATTGGAATGTTTTGAAACTGGTTTGTCTGCTCTGTGTATCTGACTGCTGTCTGCTGCTGTTACATCAACTACAGGTTTGGGGGTTTACTTAAGCGTTTTATATTTCACATTTTAAATATGCTGAAGAGTAAACATCTACCTGGTGTCAAAAACCCTGGGTTGGAATACAAAGAATTAACCTGAAATTCTGCTTTTCCATACCATACCTCGTGGGCTTGGGCAGACCATGTAATTTTTATGCTACTTGTAAAATGGGTAGAAAAGTTTCTTCTGTGAATGGTATGATTTCTACCTGAGACCTGACACTTCCCCAGCATTGAGAGGGGAACTCAGCTCCTTCCAGTGTCTAGGAAAATGTAGGATACATTCACCTTTGTTTACAGTGAGAAGGTTAGCTATACCGACAGGCTTTCTAAAGGACTTGACTGAAGATGCAGGCTTTGCTAGTCACACTGATCTGCCTGAGGGTTGTCTGATGGCGTAATTACCTTAAGAGTGAAAAGAGCAGCAATGGCGGTGAAAGTTCAAGGTGTAAATTGGCATCTTCATCCGTGTGAGTTCTGCAGGAGACTAGACTCAATTCTTAAGCAGGTCTTTAAGTCCCCTAATGGCCTATGCGTGGTGTTTCTGGAGTGCAGAAAAGCCAATTTCAAAGTGTAGCTCGTGACCACCTGGGAGTTCTGAGCATTTTAACTCTACATCATAGGAGGCCTGGGAACAAAGCTGGTTTAAGAGTCAAAGCGAAAATATCCTGCTAGTTCCTGCTATTTAGAAGACCTACTATGTGATAAAAAATCACCTCTAGCTGAGTGGCATTTGGCAATCTGCTCTCTGGAGAGCTGGGATGAGGGGGAAAGCACAGCTAGGTGAGGACAAAATTCCCCTGACAGAGCCGTTCACTGAAATTTACTTCTTGCCTTGTTGTTGCCTTGCTTTAACTAGATTATTTATTCCTTGTATGTGATAATTTGGGAGTCAAGAATTTAGGAATTTCTAGGCCTTTACTTGGGCAGTTTTCTGACTCGGGCAAACCACAGATCTCTCTCTTTTTGTGTCTATAAATAGGGACAGTATCTGTTTATGTTACAGTAATGTTGTGGGCTTTAGTTGTTTAAAAACTTTGAACATCAAGGAAGCCTTATTACTAACAGATGTGTCTCTGACTCTGTAGGTTGGCAGCACAAAGCTTCTAAGTGTTCAGAAAAGAGAAGTTTTGGAATCCTGTCAAAGAAAGTTTCTATAGCTGTGTGGATGTGGAAGGGAAATCCTGCAAGAGAAAAGGAATCAGGGTAAGAGCAGGGCAGCTGAGCACGGGTCGTTGTGAAGTCCACGTGAAAAGAAAGCTGTAGCTTGTCGTGCAGCTCACTGGGAGAACACAAAGAGAAAGAGAGGGGACCCAAATGAGGGAAAGGGAATTGGCATCTCCTACCCAAATACGAGAAGAGATTTGAGATCCGTGTTTCTGTGGACCCAGGTGTCATCAGAACATCTTTGCCTGTTATCTACAAATCGTGTACGGGTGCTGCTCCCCGATTATGAGAATCTGCATTGTAAAAGTAGCTCTCTGATTCACTTGGCTCTCTATTTTGAGCTGGAATGGTTTCTGGGACCTCCAACTGAAATGCAAATTAGCCTTAGATGTCTCTTCTCAATTCACACTTCTTGGAAGAAGTGACAAAATTCTTGAAAATATCGTAATGATGTTTCTGTGACGTGCAAGCTCTTTATTATATATGTAGTATAGCTAATCTGAATCATACCAGTATGCTTACGGTCTGCCTGAAAGTGTAATGTATGCAAGTTGCATAGCATATGATATTTTTCACTGCATGCATGATCTGGTGATCTCCTGTAAAAACAAAAGTTATTTTTTCAGAAGGGAGAAAAATGGGGGGAAGTGCCCTTTACCCGGAAGGGACCAAGCAAACTGTAGCAGTTAACGAACATATGTATACCAGCTCCTAAAACTTCAGGATTTTTTTTTCCTTTTAAATTAAAAGCCTGATCCCTTTCTAAATATAGGTTTATTAAAGTAAGTGTTGCAAAAATTGTTTCTTTATGATGACTAGTTGCATAGTGAATAGAGGTAGCTGACTCATTTCCAGTTCTCTTCTGTAATAACCTGTTTTTGCTTTCTGAATGTTCAAATTGTAAATTTTCCTATTTTAAAATGCCTATTTTAAAATTCTTCCTTTTGAAACAATGTTGCACTGGAGTCTTCTGACCTGTCAAATGATACAGAGTATCCATAAAAATGAAATGCTCATTCCCTATAACAACTAGGAAGCTATATTTTCTGCTTTTTAAAGATGCTATTTTCTATAATATGGATAATGAAAAAATCTCATTTTGCAGCCACAACCATTTTCATCTATTAGAACTTGTTGTAATTATGATCAGAGGGCATTGTAGTAGGTACCTCAAAGAGTTAATAATCTGAGTAGAAAAGACAGTTGAGAGATGGGAGAAGAATTAAATGCTATTCCTCTTCTGCTACTGAAAGAATTTGAACATTATTGGGTTACTTGGGGGCAGTGGCTGATATGTGAAGGAGGTGAACTCTACAGAGACTTATCCTGACCCTTCAACCGCTATACTATTATATCATGGTGTTACGGTTTAACAAAGTTATATATTATGTGGAGCGATAGTGGCTGTTTGTAACACAAAAGTGTCACGTAAGCAGGACTAAAGCCTAAATGATAAATTTAGCATACCCTAAATAGCAAAGATGTAGGGTATTGGGAGCTTAGACCCATGCTGCTGTACCTTAATGTCTCGATGGTCTGCATACCGCAGGTGGCTGAGGCCCAGAAGAGGAAGCCTTGTATTCACAAAGGAGAAAAAAGTAAAGAGAGTGCGACTCACCTTGAGGAAGTACTTCTCCCTGGACTGAAACCTATCTATTGTGTCCTTTTGCCAGCTGAATCCTAGAGCTTCCATGAATGACACCAGCCAACATGTATTTCTCTAATGTGCAACCAAATTGTGAAGAGTTACTGCCTTCCAGGAGTTAAGCTAGCATCACTTGAATTGTTTTCACAAACCCTTTGAGCTGGCATTTGGAGATTATTGACCTACACTATGTTACTGTAAAACACTTTTACAGTGTGTACAGAGAACTGTTACCTCACAGCTGGTGCTAGGGAAAGGAGGTTAAAATCCTTTATTACATGAAGAAACTTCTGCACCTAATGCGGACCTACTGAGGCCTTGTCTTTCTACTTCCAATTTCATCATGTTGAGGACAAGTGTAAACTAGCGGAAATTCCTTTGGCAGGGTGGCTGAAAGTATTTGTGTGATGGGACTGTAGCCATTAAGTTGAACTATTCATACAGTCCCAATAATTAACTATCTTTGCTAGTAGTTTTCCATTAATAAGAAATTCTGGTGTAGGAGTCTGTGTATTTGGCTTTTTATTCAAGCTGATGATGTTTGTTTCAGTAAAAGTGTGGCGTTTCGACCATATGCTCAAATGTTAACATATTTAATGCCAGCAGCAGAATGTTTACATTAAAGGACGTGGAGCCAAGTTACACTCAATTGCAACTTTATTAGCTGGATTACAGTATTATCAGCAAAAACCAGCTGTGATAATCAATTGAGTGATCTTTTGCTTTTTTTCCTCTTTAATTTTCCGAACAGGCTCAGGCAGATCTGCCCTTGTTGGAAGTTGTGCTCTAATTACATCCTAGTGCAGCAGGGTAGAGGGGGTTCCAAGAGGCCTTCTGCTTGGACCTGAAACCCTTGAGAGGGAGGGATAGGAAGGTAAGCATATCCAGGATTTTATTCCATACTCCTCTGCTCTTGTCAGGGGACTAGAAAACGTTACATGCTTTCTTTTGACAACGCATGATTTAGCTGTGTTAAATTAAGCAGTTGCTCTGGAAGAGATATTTTACAGGTAAGACTGAGGCAGTTGAGTAGATCATCCCCAAAAGGCTGTGGATGCACAACATCTACCTGTAACAAATGCCTCATGAGGTTTTCTCCTCTCGGATCAGGCTTGCAAGGATTTACAGTTTTGATTGTGTAAGTGAACTAAGGACATTTTGATAGAAATGGCTAACAGAGGGATAACCAGATTAAACAACTCGGCAGATTTGAGGAAGTGATAACTCTGAGCAAGGCATGGCATGAACAGTTAGTGATGGACGTCTCTTCTGCTCTGTTGCAGCCAGGGGAAATGCTCTGCTCATAGATGGTGTCAGAACTGGGACTGCAATGCAGGAATAAAATCTCTTTGCTTTGTTTTAAACAGTAGTGAACAGGTAGTTGCCTAGTGGAGTTACAGGTAGTGGTAGGATGATGTGACCATGAAGCTGACCATTTGAATAAGCATTCAGCCTTCACACACAGCTTCCCAAAAAAAAACCCCACCAAAAAAACCCAACCCCCAACAACAACCTCAAACCCTGGATGTTCATCATGCCAGTTTGGAAAGAGGATGAGAAAAGTCTTGCTTTTTACAGTTCCCCTTTCCATCTGAAAAAGAGAACCATCTGAGGAGCACAGAAAGGAGAAGTTCAACGACGCTTTTATGGTTTGTTTGTTGGCAAACTCTAGGACACTTTTTTCTTTCTTTTTTTTTTTTTCTTTTTCCCCCTCCTTTCTGTTTTTCCTCTCCCCTTTCCCATTCCAAAGTTGTTAATTCTAATTAGGCCCATTCCCAATAATACTGAAGAGGGCTGACAGGGAGTTAGCATCATAGTATGATCCAGGCACAAGTGATTTTTGCGGAAGATGGAACTTAGCATCCCATGTGGTTTTTGTATGCAATATGGGTGCCCTCAGAGGAGTTCTGCCTTTTTGTTGAGACAGGAGGGCAGCAGAAGGGGCGCACAGTGGAGAATGAAAAGCTGAGGAACTTATGCAGAGGAAAAATTTATCTGCCACGTGGGATTAGGCAGCAATAGAGCTGTAGACAGTTTTCTTCTTGCTGAGCTGATGTTTCCGAGGCTGGGGATGGTGGGTGTTCAGGGAAGGTGAGTGCTTGTGCACTTATTTTTGGAGAGCACAGATTTGTAGGAGAGAGTGATGGCACTGGAGTTGTTGGGGTGCTCAAGGTGAGAGGAGGCGATACGCACTATGGAGGTAATATATTTGATAAATGAGAGAGATTAGGGTTCTAAGACAACTGTGGAGATGAAAGAAATATGTGGATTTTTTTGAGGGATCTTTTTTCCCACGTTGTGTGTTACTGCTCTAATTTTATACTCATGAGTGGGAGCAAATGGAGACGACCCCTCTTTCCCTTGTTTGTTTCTCAGTGCCCGTCAGCTTTTCTGTATCACTTGGCAAAACCCTGTGACACACACTTTGACCACAGCAGCTTGTTTCTCATTCTGAGAATATGGTCAGACTGTGGTGATGCTTAGAAAGGGGTTATACAGATGGTAGCCTCAACTTCCCCACTTATTTGAGGCCCCAACCACTTCTGAAAGGAGGATGAGCTTAGGGGGAACAGTTGATTCATTAAAGCCATCATGTTCTCAAGCCATCTTGTGTTATTTTCCTAGTTACAGTGTCTTCTCGGGAAAAGGTCCTGTACGATGCAGGTACTGACCCAAGAAGAAAAACAGTAGTTGGAAGCATCAGGAGGAACGGAAGGAGTATTTCCAAGTTTGCAGAAACTTTAACATTTGGTCATGCATTTACCATGGTTGTCCAAGTTTTTTAAATTTTTTTTTCCCCTGTATTAAGTGACTTTGTCCAGTTTGTAATGAGTTAGAAGAGACAATGGTTTTTCCGTTAAGGTGACCATATGTGGAAGTTTCTTGGAAAGCATAGCTCAGTGGTGCAGGCAAATGAAAAGAAGCTCAAACTTTAAGACAGTATGTCTGGGGGAGGAGGCTGCATAAAGATTAAGTTAAAATGAAAATGTTATCCGAAACAAACGGTGGGCCTAAGTCTGAGTTAATTTTTCCTCTTGAAGTAGTTGGAAAATTGTCTCTTGCATTCCAGATCCCCAATGTAAAGTGCAGTCATGCTTTGTGAAAATGAGGATGTATTACATATGTTGATTTCTGTATGTGATTTAGTGGTTATGGCAAGGGGCAGATTTACAGCATCAGGACATTCAAGTTTTATTGCAGACTGAGTCATTTAGTGACCTTTGGGTGACTCTTGGTTAAACACCTACATACGGAGCTTGATCTTGAGCAGTGAGGGATGGCTGCAGCTTCCCTGGGCTCCCCTTGAGCTTGGCCAAGACCCATGCAGAGGGGCAGGGACGGCCACCCCTGCAGGCTGCCCTGTAATGCCCAGCACCCCGCACTTCAGCCTGCCATCAGCAGGGGTAGCTAAACTGCTGCCTTCCCTGGCAGTCCTCTTCCTTCCCCTTCCTCTCCTGGCAGAAGGGGCCGAGGGAGTAACCACAGAGCTTCTCCCATTCGCTGCCTGCGCTGGGACGGGGAGAGGAAAGGGGAAGCGGTGCGGTGTGTCAGCTCGGAGGGCTGCTTTCCTGGAAGCATGCTGCTTCCTATGGAGGTGTGCATGGAGATGGGAACTACTGTTGTTGCTTTTACTCCCCCCCCCGCCCCCAACCCGATGCAAGACTTTTGGTTGTATGTCCTGAAGTTTGCTTGCTTGATGTTGAAATGAGTTTGTGACAAATGGTTCAATACCCTGAATGGAAAAATGCCATTTGAATCTCTAGGAGACTTACAGGAGGTGAGGGAAGAGAGAAGGTAAGATGAGGAGAAATGACAGCTTCATCCATATTAACTTCCAAGTTAATGCCACATGGCAGTCAGATGACTGAGCACAGCTGCATGGCTGTGTGGTCACATTATCCACATCCTCACTAAGAAGTTCGTTTGTTACTTCAGAAGGACAAGTCAGGGACGGGGAAGGCAGAGAGACTGCTGGGACCCACTGTCATGTGGCACGGGAGTGTCTCTGGTGCTGTGCTGCGTGCTGGGATGTGTGAAAATAGTGAAATACCTTTGTGCACAGAGCACGATTCTGTGAAAGCCCAGGCTTAGAGGGCGAAGCAGTGCAAAGAATTCTTGTGCAGATGAATAAATGCTCAAAGATTCTTAATTTCCACCTTCGGCATTGACTTTTTTCATAGAAAGAGCTGTGGTGGCAGGTCTGGGGCTGCTGGCAGGCACAGGAAGAAGCATTCAGCTGCATGGGCAGTATTTACTGTCCCCATTTCCTCCAGAGAAACAACTGTAGGCAGGTCTGGTTTTAGCGCATATCGCTTCGAACTAGCTTTGCCCATCATGCATGGCGTGCGTACCACAGTTTGGGAAGTCCTGACCTAGATGAAGGGAAGCCAGTGAATTACTGCTCTCAGGCTGTTTGAAACTGCAGCGTCATCAGAGATTGCTTCTTCTAAAAGGACTTGTTCCCAGTAAGGTGCAGCAAGCCAACGGTGGTGTTACTTATCTGATTATTAGCAGAACTGCTGAATCAGACCCGCTATTTGCATCTCTAAACTTAGTCCAACACTAAATGTAAACATCAGGTAGAGGAAGGAAAAGCAGACAGGGAGGTGGCTAATTTAGTTCTGTTGCTGTAATCCTTGGGTTTCATGGAACACATCAGAAAAGGATGGGGGAGGCATGTGTGACTGGATGTGGTGATGGAGCAACTCCTGGAGAAAGTGTGTGAATGTGAAAGCCGTGGAGTCATTGAGACATCAGCTTCGCTTCCTGTAATTCCAAGGAGAGAGGAAACTGGAATAAGGGGTCAGACCCTGGCTAAAGGCGAGTCTGTCTTCTACGAGGCAAAGGGTATCCTAAAGGGATGATGAGGCTGGGCTGGCAGTAGGGCAGGATACTGCCCTCCCGTGTCAGGGGTGGCCACGGCTGCTTCTGTGGAAGGGCAGGAGAAGTGAGAGGCTCCTCACTACTGGCTCCGTAATATTTCTCTGCCGTTCTGGAAATGCTCCAAGACTTCAGTACCTTCTGCTGAAGTATGTATTTAAAACAGCCGTGGTTATTTCATGAGGCTGTTATGACATGCCTACTCGGCTATTTTTCATGGAAAGACTGCTATGTTTTGGTAAAAGATGAGTGAGTTTATATGAATTTGAGAGAATTCGAACAAGTTGGTTGTGAGCTCTGCAGTTTTTTCTTCTTTCTTGAAAAAAAACCAACCATAAACCCCTACCAAAACACAAAAAAACCCTGAAAACAAAGGTTATTTTTTTTTTTCATTGGGGAATTCTGAAATGTTCAAACTAAGCAGCTGTTTCTTCAGCTGTTGCAGGTATTAAACAACAGCAAGAAAATCCTCTGCTATGACCTGTCACAGGAAATAATCCTTTCTTGATCATGGTGAACAGCTGGGTTCGCTGCTTCTCCTGCCATAGTAATCCTCAACTTCTCAGCTTGTTACCTGCACAATGGTTTTGTCAAAATTTTAAGCTAACGGTATAAAAAAATGAAATAATGAAATTGCAGATGTTTAACTGCATCCTTGGGATTCATAAATTACGGGAGCTACAGTGAATTGCTGTTAGGAATGAATTGGGTGTTTGGAAGTGACCTACTTTGAAGATATTTTTCCTTTTTAAAAAATGCTAAATGCTTTTGACCTTTCTCCCCATTGCAATGCAAGTGACCACTTAATAACACCACTTCAATTTTGTTGCTTTTTTGTGATAATAAATAACATGTACTTTTCAATGGTGATACTTGATTTATGCAAATCAAATTCTCACTAATAGCTTTTTTTCAGACCCCACAAATCTGCAGTGTAATTTGTTCTTTAGTAAATAGGTCAGGGGAAATACAACAGTGACAAGGGTGGGCAGATGCATTTTGGATCCTCTGTTTAACTACATGTATGCTGTGTAACCACTTAAAAAAAATACAAATGCCAAAAAGCCCCCAAAACTGGTGTATGAATGTTAAGAAATTGAAATCATGATTGGAATTTCTGTGTTTTGTGTTGTTATTGTCAATAAAGGGGCTGTTGCCAATTTACTTCACTTAACAAATATCAGTGGAACCAATCCTGAAAAATCTTACTCTGAGAATATCCTGTAGGCTTCCTTTACTTGGAGACAAACAACTTATTTCTGGCTTGAATCTGCTCATTGTTTAGATTAAAATCTGCTTTGTGTGGTCAACATAGTTGAAAGTGAGCAGATTCTGACTCCTACATTATCAATGCAAGGGTAATCACGATCACAAATAAACAGGCAGGAAATAACATGCATTACTTTCATCTCCACAGATTTTTAAGCTTAACAGTTACTTTCCCTTCTCTTTCTCCTGCTTTCAAATCAAAACAGAACTCTACCCCTGAAAAACACCAAACACTCAGGAACAAGCAAACTACCCCAAAAGGTGAGAAGCAGGCAGCTGTGATCTGTAGTTGCTGGAACATATAGAAATGGACTTTTGCTGTGCCATTTTGAGAATCGTATTTGAGATTGGAACTGTGATTGAATTGTTGCTGCATTACAGAAATAAAAGCACACAGACATACTGAGACAGAGTAGACCAGAAACCCAGTGCACTGCAGCTATGTTTAAATTCCGTATGTGGCAATACAAAGTCATTTCTGGATGATGTCTATACTCTCACTTGTACTCCAGCCAAGGGCATTTCCGCTGGCTGGTTGCACGGTATGAGGAGTCTGGAAGATAATATGAGGAGAAGTGGAGTCGTGAGGAGGGGACTTGGAAGGAGAGTAGTGCTTTGCACCATCCTGTATATGCTGAGAGTGGTATGATAGCCGTAGCCAAAAAAGGTGCATCTCAACAGAGATGAGTTCTCCATGCCATGCTTGTTGTTTGCCTGTCTCATCACTTTGACACTCTAAGTTCATATAAAGAAAACTAGGGTGGAAAAGCGTGAGACACCTTAAAGAATCAGTAGGTGAATACTAGTTCTTTGAAGATAAGCACAGTCTGTCTCAGAGGGCTTGTTGGTTATCCAACAGCAATTTGATCTTGTGCTCTGTTGGTTCAGTGATTTGACACACTGTGTTGGCATTGTTATTTAGGGTGTTTTATGTCAACTAGTCCGAGCTGGTTTATCCTGTTTAGAGTGTAAGCTAGTTCTCCCCTTCCCACAACTGAACCTAACAATTTCATTACACTGAATGCTTTCCTTATTTGTCTCTGAACTCGTAACTATGATCAGGAACAAAACAGCTATGACCTCTGTCTGACATGAGGTTGTTAGACTTCTCTTAATGTAAGATGGGATCCTGCCCTTGTCTTGGATAGCTGTTCCCTGTTATCTTTGGAAATTAATTTTTTTTTTAAAGGATGGTAGTATCTGAAGAACCTTCATTATATCACTGTTTTTCAGGCTATGATCCTGGGTTGCTGGTCAGCCGTAAAACATGGAAGGTTATCCCAGGGAGGACAGAAAGTAAATCACTCAAACTGTACCCTGTGGGTGCTCCCACATATGTCAGCAAATCAACAGAGTAGCAGGAAATGGGCAAATAAAAACAGCAGACATTCAGAGTTTTAGCCTCATTTTTTATTGGGAAACTTTAATGAGTAACAGGGCAACAAGCATGGCCTTGGATATTGTTTGTTTAATTTCCTGAAGGGGCAGATAGTCCTTGGATTTCTTTATTTCTTGGTTGTTGGGAAGCATTGCGCTTGGGCCCTGTTCTGGTGGGTCTGATGATTGCAGACAAGAGATGCCGTCTCTCCGGCCTCTGATTCGCAGCACTGGTGTCGCAGGCGCTGGTCTGCAGGAAGAGCCGGTACACCTCCCGTCGCAGCCAGCCCGTGATCATCTAAACTTGGAAACCGTTTGATCCTAGTTTTTCACGCTTAAATCCTCAGCCGCAGACAGCCCTGCTATCGCTGTTCGCAGAAACGCTTACCTGCCTTTTCTTTGGGGCTAAGTGGCGTGGCACATCCGTCTCGCCCGAGCCACGGGCAGGCTGCAGCGCTCAGTGCAGGCAGCTTTCAGAGCACTCTTTTCACGCGATGGCTCAGAGGTTAGAGTGCTCAGGCCTCCGATTTCTGAGGAAATTCAGCCCCTGCGAAGCTGAACAGATGGGTCTGAGGCCCAGCCAGTAGACACGGAGCTGTGTTTAATTCCCACATCCTGAATGAGTGCCCTAACCGCTAAGGAAGGGCAAGGAAACTGCTGCTTCCGCTGGCCACACTGTGTAGTAAAAGATGTTGCCTTTCCTCGCGAGAGCAAAAGGGCAGAGCTCAACGTGCTGAGCTGTGTATGAAAAGAAGGGCCTCCACTTGCCCTGCACGAAGAGCCTGAGCTCCCAGAAGAGGTGGGTTTAAGGAGCTTCTCTCTCCTCGGTGCTCCCTGGTGCAGGTTGATCCCGCTGACTGTGCAGTGAGCCATTTCGGGCGGGTCACACTCTGGAGCATCAAGCCCTTTACCTGCACATTGCACGGGGAACCTACTTGCCAAAATCACAGCTGTTGCTTCTGCTGCAAAATATAGAGACTGAAATAGTTAAGTGCTTTTGTGTAGCACCACTGTGCCAAAAACCTAGGTCCACAAAGAGGTTAATAGTTTGTTCCTTAGGGGGCATAAACACCACAATACTTGTTGTGGTTTAACCCTGATTGGCAACCAAGCACCACGCAGCTGCCCGCGGACTCCCCCCAACCCCAGTGGAATGGGGGAGAGAATCAGGGAGGGAAAAAAAACAACAACCAAACCCTAAAACCTGTGGGTTGAAATAAAGACAGTTTAATACGACAGCAGAGAAAGAGAAAACAACAACAACAGAATATACAAAACAAGTGATACTCAATGCAATTGCTCACCACCCAATGCCCAGCCGGACCCCAAGCAGCAATTACTCCCCCCTCGGCCAACTCCCCCAGTTTATATACTGAGCTTGACATCAGGTGGTATGGAATAGCCCTGAGGCTAATTGGGATCAGCTGTCCTGCCTGCATTCCCTCCCAGATTCTTGTGCACCTGGCAGAGCATGGGAAGCTGAAAAGTTCTTGAGTAGTGTGAACAGCTGAAACCAGGACAATACTCCCGAAGAGTAGTATGTGCTTGTTCAGAGAAAAAGTAGCATTTGGTGCTACTTTCTTCCCAAACCTTCCTCCCAGCAGTCTGCATATTAAATATACATTAACCCCCCCAACAACTACACAAGTTTGACAGTTGAAACAAAATTAGAGGAGCTAACATAAAGCCAGACCCTGTGTCCCACCTGCACTGCAGGCTGCTGTCAGAGCACCTGTCAGTCATGATTTGCATCAGCGCAAGGGTTTCTTTCCTGAAAAAAAAAGCAAAATGAAAAGCAGGCTTCCTTCCAGCCTGCTACCCTGATAAAGCTTATCAGTCGTAGTGATAGCGAAGGCATAGCGAGGATAGCTTATATCGCTGGCATCTCTTTGCTCTTAGAAGTGTAGATGACACAGCGCTGAAAATCAGTTCCTTGCATCTCGTTGCACTTCTGCTGCTAGTGGGACATCTACCAGCAGTTACAAAAAAAATCCAGCTGCAGCATATGCAAAGCCCGCACTGATATTTCTGTGGTCCTAACAATCAATTTCTCGGTGTCCCGCTTGTATGCAAAATATTAATAAAATATTTGTACAAGAAAAAAAGAGGCCCGTTTTTCTAAAACGCTCTAAGCTGCCTGGGGTGGTCTAACACCCAGAGTCCTGGTGATCTATGTGTTACCGTAATTCAAGAATGGATGGCATCTTTCTTTTGAATAAGCAGCACGATTAGCATGAGAAATAAGAAAAAAGCACCTTCCCAGACGGCTGGTAGAATCCACTGGCTTTTTCAAAGGTTGTTCTGGACTTTCAGCGTTTACTCTGGTAGCCCTGAACTCTGAAGTTTCAGTATGTTGTATTCATTGCTTTGGATGGATGCCTTCTTTCTTTCTAAGTGAAGACCAAGCGCAGGGGCAATTGTAGCATCAGGATAATAATGTCTTTATTTAAATAAACCCAAGACCCTGCCATTTTTTTAAATGTAGCTCTAACCCATTTGTTGCAAATTATGGCTTTCTGTGTTTGCACTGCTGTGACTATGCTGGTTGCTGATGTGGGCTCATTAATAGATTATTTCCTTGTTAGCTGTAGGTAAAGCTTTGACCTAGAGTTGATTAGGGAAAAGAACTTCTGTATCTATTATCTTTTCTCTCTCATAATTAGTATAATTATGCTTCTGTGCCCTAGACAGAAATCTCAGACAGTCTGCTGTGGAGCCACAGAAACCGTCTGGACTGCAGGAATGGGAGTTTGCTGTTCTGCAAGGGATGGCTGGGTTCTGTAGTGTCAGGGAAAAGCTGAATTACAGCATTACACAGAAAGTAACCAAACCAGCCAAGAGAGAGTTCCCTTCCTCCCCAACAAATTAAATCCAATTAACTGGGAGGAATGCAAAAAGCAGGTTCTGTCATTTCCACTTTTTTTAAGATAAACTGGCATGCCGATGAGACAGAATCATTTAAGGGCACGGTATTTCAATTTATGGGTGGAAATCACAGGCAGTGTCGAGGAGGAAAGCATCCAAATGAAACCGCTCTGGCTTTGACGCAACACCGCAGCTTTCTACCAACGCGTTTGCCTGCTGTCTGTTGACTTGGGCTGGTTGAGAGCGCTCACAGCTGTGCAGGGTGGGTGCGAATGGGACTAATTCGGCAGTGGGGTGGGGGCTGCTCCCCACAGGTGTAGGTAGGGTTTCCCTTCCTAGGATGCACTGGCTGGAGCGCTGCAAAGGCCAGCTGCCTCTGAACTTAGGTTACAAAACCAGAGAAAGAAGGGGAGGACTCTTTCCAAGGTAGACCGTAGCAGCCTTTAAGGGGGAAACATGTGAAGAAGGTGAGTTCAGTTTAGTACCTTTGGTTTTCATAAAGCTTCAACATTTTCTGAATGCAATGCTCTCTTTGTGAGATCTCAGATCAGCCTAGTTGAAGTTAAGGCTCACTTTAAAAAGAATGTGGCTAAAGTACCGGTGGGTCTGGAACGCACTGAGCAGTTTAACTGGCAAGAAATCTTGAAGCCTCAACTTGAAGGAGTTTAACTGTATGTTGGAGGGCAATAACAGCTGTCTTTTTTGTTGCCTCTTACCCTTCCCACTGTGTTTGTACCTCAGAGCATGTGTTGCTTTTCCTTGTAGTGCAACCAGACTGACAGGATTTAACAGGACTGTTGTTCTATACGGCCATCTCGGATATCATCGCTGTGGTACTATGGAAGTGTAATTCCCTTCATACAATGGCAGCTGTACCTAGGCACTTCCCAGTAGGGCTTTGATGCAAAGCTGAGTAGAAGGAGAAAGGAGATAGGAGATTATGGTAGTAGGTAATTGTGAGGGTGCACCAAGTGTAATTCCGTACTTGGGCTCAGGGCTTGGAGTCCTCGCCTTGTGCCTCGCCGTGGAGTTCTCTGGTGAGGTGGGAATGGGTTGTTCAGTAGGAGCAGCCTTCGTCCATCCTTTTGAATTAATCTTGCAACCTCAGAGAGTTACAGTCTAAGTGCCTGTATCTGAAGTGGAGAGGGAGGCTCTTGTGCTTTGTGCTCATCTCCATATGATGATAAATGCATGAGCAGCCCTTGGAAAAGAGGAGAAAGCTCAGGCTCTGCAATACTGTTAGCTTCACTGTTAGGATGCTTTCTTGGGATCTAAGAATTATAAATTTGGATCCTTTCCAGAAAGAGAGGGATTTTAAGGCCTAATCTGCTATGTCTCAGCTAAATCCTGAACTCATTGTGGTCTGAAGGAAATGACTCCTGCTCCAAGAGTGGGACTAGAGGTGCTTACTTGTAATCAGAGAATGTGCTTCATGAATCGGTGACACGGCTTCTTAATAAACCCTTGAAGGCTCTGGGCAGGCTGTAGGACCTTCTGCCAGGGATCCTGGGCTGTGCCCCTGCATCTCCTCTTGAGGTACCTGATTGTCCCTGGGCTTTGGGTAAGCTTGGCGGTTGGGTTAATGCAATCCCAAGTTCCACTCAAGGCCTGCTGATCAGTTAGATCCTGCAACGCTACCCATGGAGCTGCTCGAGTCCATGTTTGGGCAAATTCCTTGCTGTTAGCCATCTGCCCTGCCAGGAAAGAAATCACTGAAATGTGTGGAAATACTTTGTGTACTAGAGTACCTGGCAACTGACAGGGGATAGTTGGATTTTTTTGTTTGTTTGATTGTTTTCACTATATACCTTCAAGAAAACCCAAACCCACCCCAACATAATTCATTAAATGAAAAAATAATCCTATTATAAATGGCAAAAGCACTCTGGGTTGTGCTGCTGCATCCTGTGGTGTACCTATCCGTGTTCTTTCTGTGTTCCACATGCGATAAAATAACCTGGGAGAGAGTAGGGTGTCTGTAATCCCATGTCCCTGGCTCCCTGCCTGGAGGTGTTCCAGAAGCAAAGCCAAAGATGAGCCGTGATGTGGGGTGTGTCATGAGTTACGGTTTGATGTGGCAGGGGAATGAACGCGAGGCTGTAATTAAGGCTCTTGTGACACGCCGTGGGAAAGTAAAGGCTTGTGTGTGTTATTGGCGGAAACAGAAAAGGAGTTTTGTGATGTATGGAAGAGTCTGCTCCTGCGTTGAACTGTTCTTAGGCTGTGCTTAAATGCTCTTGCAGCTAATGATTGTCTGAATTTTTAATACACCAGTGCTAGAACTGTTGTGTTCGTGTAACTAACACATTTTGGAAGTAAATATGTGGTTGAGCAGAAGAAGTTGTATGTCTAAACTAGGTTAGTGGCTTGGGGCCCAAGAAAACAGGTAGAACCTCTTGTCAAGAGGAATGATAGCTTAATCCCGGGTTACCAAAGAGAAATTTGAGATAGTAAGCAACGGAGAAACTGCCTGCATCTGGAAACGTTTCAGGCTTCAGCTAGATTTTTACTAAGTTTGAGAGACTGAGTTCCAGCTAAGAAGCGTGAATTGGTTTATTAACTGCCTGTTACTGACCTTTCTCTCTGTTTACTTATGTGGCTAATGCTTTCGGTGCATTACAGCAAGAAATCATAGCTTATGCTTTCTTCCTGCAGAGCTTGCAAGCATTTGCTTTGCAGCATGAAACCTCTCCCTTCAGCTGGTAAGGAGCAAACTGTGTTAGAAGTGGAGCTGCTCAAAGCGAGACCCCGCTCCCAGTTGTGCTGGGTGGAGGCCCAGGAGTGCTAATTAGCACTGCTTGAATAGCTCCATGCTTCAATGGGGACAAAGCCCAGTGTGAGCAAGGCTGGCACAGAGCAGGTGGAAGAACTAGATGATCTTAAACTGTTTAGACAACATACTGACAGTTTACCATCCAAATAAATAAACTTGCATGCTGACTGTATGCAGAAGGAGTCAGGTCACTTCACCTGGTGTCTGTTTTGGTTACAGAAGTGCATGCGTTTTCTTGTGAAGGGTACTGAAAAAGAGTGAGACTGCCTTTCTTCTACTGTGTGTGGAAGTTCCGGCAGTCACTCCTGGCTTCCTAATCTCCTGTTTGCTTGTTACCTTAAAGTGTATTACTTTTTCTAGACTTTCTGAATGTAATTTCTCTTTATTAGTGATGCAGTCATCGTGCCGTGTTCCAGCCTGAGGGAATTAGTCAACCCCAACTCCTTGTTTCCTTTCTTATTTTCAAGGTGCCTTAAAATCAAATATAACCCCCCCCCAGTCTGGGTGTGGCTCCCATGAGAGTACTTGACGTGATTGGATTGATTTCTGTTCACTGACTTCCCTTTGAAAGTATCCAAAGTGAGGGGCTTTAACCTTCACATTTTTGTGCTTCTCTTAAAATGAAAGAGATGAAAGGGTCAAAATGCATGTCGATGAATTTTCGTCTTGGCTTAGATCCCATTCCCTGGCACTCTGTGAGAAAAGCCTTTCTATTTATTTTGCTACAGGTTACAACTATTCTTTTTATAATATTGGCTTCTGTAGGTAGGGTAAACAGGTTATTGAGTTGCCAAGAAGGGAGGTAGAGAGGATTTTTTGAAAAGTGGAATAACGAGAGCCTATAAGTATAATTTCTGATCTTCTGGAGATGCTTTGAGTCATGAGCACCAAGAGCTGCATTCCAGTGGCTGCAGAACCTGGTAGGATATTCCCTTCCAGACTCATGGGTGAGCTCCTGTCGATGGCTGAAGTTGTTAATTTTCTGGAATTAGTATAGGTGGTCATAGTAATGACACGGCAGGAAACTATCATGATGACATAAGCAGGATTTTTTCCTGGACTTGATGGAGGGCAATGGATAAGCATACGGAACGAGACTTAAACAATTTACTAAAATAATCTGCTGTGAACAGAAATAACTTAATGATAAATAGAAGCTGCCTGATAATCCTCATAATGTCTTTTTTTTTTTTTTTTTCTTTTTCTTCTCCCTCTCAACATTTCTTTGCCAGCTGACGGTGTTGAGTCAGTCAGGGTGGTGAGCCTGCTAATTGAGGGGAGAGCTCTGAAAGGGTGCTGTGCCTCCTGCAAAGCTGCAGTCAGCATACGGTGAGGTTTTAAGTGCTGAGAGCATCGAGGGATGAGGAGAGCCTGATTTCTTAGTAAAAGGACAAGGTCGTCTTACTGACACGTAAGACTCTGGGTGTCCCCAACAGAAGTAACATCCTGGGTACTGGTGCTGGCTAAAGACCCTGGTTACTGTCTCTATTAGGACAAATTTGTTTCTAACATGTTGGGCAAATAGATCTCTTCCACACCTGAAAACGGATGCAGAGAACCAAATCTTCAAATCCCTGGAGGAATTTGGAAGCTGCAGAAGCTCATGTGGCCCCAAAGAGGACTGAGACTTTCCGTGGTCATTACTGATGTCTTGGTACTCCCGCATTGCGTGTGGTGCCAGCTCTGAAAACCGTATTCCGGCTGCCCAGATCGATTTATCTTCTGTTCCTGTGGACTCACTTTACACCCGACCTCCTCCTGCTCAGCTCCCAGGGGTGCCCGCTGTGGCTAGTATTGCCTGGCCACGGTTTGCATTCGGATCCCTGCTTGTGGAGCCTATCAGATGGAGGCCTACGGTATAAAGGAGAAACCGGACACTCGGCAGGTTATCTTCGCTGCGTAAATGATCCTCTTTGTCTCAGCCTGGCTTCCTGCAGCATTGCAACAGGCAAATGTAAAATCGCATCCACAGCAAGAAAGTGTTGCAATCTCTCTCCTCAGACTGTCCTTCCTCTCCTCCCCCCTTCTGTATTATGCCAGGATTACGCTGATTTTCAGTATTTGGTTTTTTTTCCTTAAGGAGGAAATTGGATGAGATGGAGCTTTCTCCCTTTTTTCTCTCTCAAGCCAGTCTTTCCTCTGTCCCATATGATCCATTCAGAAATCCCCAGTCCATGTCTTGCTTTGACTGGTACCAGTTACAAGATGGTGCTTCTTGTTCAGAATAGCTTGTGTGCAGCTTGGAGTAAAGACTGTGGGTGAGCCTGGCTAGAATTCTGCACAAATTGCTTGGTTGTCGTACTACTGGCAAATAGGCAAGGTTGAGTGCAGTTCACATGCTTTTGTGTCATTTCTTACACCTTTGTGGTTATTCCGCAGTACTCCACAGAATGGCTGCATTGTCTCGCCTTGAACTTTCCCACCAGTCCTACATCCAGAGTAATCTTGGTGCTTTAGAACTTTATAAATTGCCTTTTAGGAAGGACCTTTGGAGAACTAAGCTGCTGGGAGGGTTTCTTGCATCTTGAAAGGGCGAGAGGGTCAGGTCAGCGCTGTCTTAAATAGCTCTCACAGTCTGAGCTCAGCCTTGTAAGCAAAACTATGCATTTCATAAACCATCTCCCAGAATCTGTACCACTTATATCCCAGGTTTTGCAGCGTACCATAGACTATTTAGTGAGCAATCAAAAATGGTATAAACAAGGTCTACCTTTATAAATCTGTAATTGGAGGAGGGGAAAAAATGTTTTAATACGTCTGGAAATAGATGTTACTGTAGTCTGCGCTCAAATACTTTTCAAAGTGGCTAGCTGAGTGGATGGTTAATGTGAGACGTTAAAAAGAAGTTGAAGTACCTGTCTATATTCCAATAATCAGGTGGCTTTAAAAGGTTTCAAGCTGTGCACTCTGAAAACCTTGGGAGGCTCCAAGAGCTTGTAGTGCATTTGGCCACATAGTTTCTATAGACTTCAGGAGGTTGCTTCAGTCTTTCCCTTAACCCTAGTGATGGTGGGGGCGAAGTGGGGGGGTTTGCTTTCTACATACATGGAGTTAAACTAAAGGAAAAGAATTTAAGTATCCTCACCTCTAATTATCTTACCCCTGATGCACTAGAGAGTGCATTTGAGTAGAAAATACCCTTTGCCCAAGGGCCATTGGCAGTCCCCAGCAGCTCTTTCTAGAGATCCCAGCTGATTAGTTGGGATACAGTCCCTCTTCCTGCAGAGCTGTAAACCCGTGGCAGGATGCGCTTCTCAACTTTACATTTGGGGCAAGCCGAAGACGGCTTGGAAGTTTTACACAAGGGGCTGTTTTGTTTGGTGTTTTGTGGAGTTATTTCCAAAGGAGGCAATACAGCATGCCTGGCATGCTGAACGCTAGTCCTTTTACATTGACCTTGCTGTCCGAGACAACTAGAAGCATCGTCGTTGAATTGTGTGGTGCTTCTCCAGCTGAAAGTTCATTCTGACCTGTGGGTTTTGTTGTTTTTCCTTGCAGCTAGCCAGTATTTGATGTGGTATGATTAGAATCTGAAAAGAAATCACTTTGTATGGATTTTTACTGGGGGAAAAAAAGCAGTCAGCAGATCTGCATCTCTGGGGGGGGGCAATTTTTAATTTTTTTTTCTAGACATGACAGCATCTTTCCTGTCTCTTGATGATGCAAATAGGATTTGATGGATCGTAATGAAATATTTTATTGATTGTATTATGAAAAATCAATGAAAAAGTTGCCCTGGCTGGCAATTCTGTGCTACCTACTATGTATGCAGTGACAGGTTTGACTGCTCACCATTGTGGCTGAGAAGAGAATACCTTGGGGTGCCCAATTATAGCAGCAGTGAGAGGAAATTCAGAAGAGTAATTTTGGCTTCCTTCATTGCCTTTATGTTGGCCTCTGAACGAGTGGCTGTTCCACTCCTTTCAGATTTCACAGTAGCAAGAGCACTAATGGCAACTCTGTGCAATTTTGACTTCTCATGTCCATGAGATTGAATCAATGCTTTTCCTTCCACATTTAGTAAAACAATTTTCCACGCACGCTGAGCAGCCATTCTTGTCTATACCTGCTTTGAGATGGGCTAGATGAACTGGAAGATTTTTATAGAAAGCAGTCTCTTTCATTCTTTCTCTGCCCTCCCCCCCCCCCCTGCTTTTTTTTTTTTTTTTTCACCCTTGTNGAGCAAGGTTTTTCTTTTTTTCCCTCCCCCCCCCCCCCCCCTTTTTTTTTTTGTAAACTGCAGATTGACAATGGAACAGTTCTCTAAAGGAGGTATTTTTAAGGCAAAGATGAGGAAAAGCCAAGTGTTTTAATAGGGCTTATCTCCTAAGGGGTGGAAGTTTAAAGCAGGAAAGAGGAAAGTTAACATGACCAGGAAAAAAAACAAGTTGCGCTCTCCCGGTTCAAGGATACGTAATTCAGGTGCTGTTACCATAGTATCTGAACACTTAAATGGTTAATGCACTTACTGCTATAGCATTCCTGCGTGGTTTGCAGCAGACCCTTTTGCAAGGGAACTGTGAGTAAGAAACCCAGTTAAGGAGCTTGAGTACCTAAAGCAGGTCCTAAGCAGAGTTTAGATGATGAAATCCATAATTTCAGCAGTCTGTATATTCCCTGTTCAGTCACTACTTACCCCTGGAGGTGATGCATCTCCCTGACATCTGTGAACAGCTGGATTTTGCTTTCATACTCACCCAGGACTGCTCAGAATGGGAGTCCCGCGGCATAGCTCATAGGGAAGCGTGACCTGACCCCAAAACGAAGTGTTCCTCTGCCTAAGTTCTGATCAAAGCGGACTCATTGCTCAGGGGAACCGAGTTCCCGACAAGCATCATGCCTCTGTTTTGGCTGCTTTTAAAGCATAGCTGGGGAAGGAGAGAGCCTACCAGGGAAGGTGCTTGCCTATGAAGAAGAAGGCAGGGGTCAAGTGCTATCTCTGAGCGCTGCCTTTTAATGTGCTGTTTAATATTAACATCACATCCGTAAGCAGAAATGAGAAGAGGCAGCAGAGCTCTCCATTCCCACACTACAAAGTCACGCTTCCCCTTAGGCATGGTTCTCTCCCTCTGGCCCTGCAAATACATTATTATAATTTGGGTTGAGTGGCAGGAGGACTCCCCTTCCTTGAGGATGGGCATGCCCTGGCCTAACACTCTCACGCTCTCCCCTGCACCGAAGGCTTGAATCTCTTCTGGCAGCCATTTAAAAATGGTGACCGTGCTTCCTAACAGGAACCCAGCTGCATTTTTGGAAAACATTTTCATGCATGGTAGGCAAGAGATCTCTTTCCAGCCTCTGTGGCAAGAGGTCGCATGTAATGTATAATCTTTCTCCTTAACTGTAATTGATTGATTGGAGTTAACTGAACAAGCAAGAACTTTGTTTTCCCAAACAGCTCCTGGTAGAGAACATACTTGCTAGCAGCAGGGCCCTCCATGGATCAAACAGCATCTGCTCACTGCTTAGTCTGTGCTCCCAGACATCAAATATGCAGCAAATCTCTTCAGTTGGTTTTTTATCAGCACAAATACAACACATAACCCCACCCCCCCCCCCCCAAAAAAAAAAAAAAAAAAGAAAAAAAAGGGCAGTGGCTTTCCTAGAGCAATAGTCCCTAAATTACGCTGTGGAGATCTACCTACAGGTCAGTCTAACAGCCAGGTGTAACTGGTCACTATCAACTAGCAGCAAACTACTTCCTTAGGAAGAGGAAGAAAGCGGCGGCTAAAGTTCCCAGCTAGTCAAATGTCAGCTATACCTGACTGTATGTATGCTTAGCTGTGTAGTTCAATAGTGCTATAGTGCCTTACTACAAACGCACAAAGAGAGCGCGTAGGAATACTTGTTGGATTCACAGAAACTCATCGGGTCCCCTGCAGATTTTCCGAAGTTTTCTTCTTTCCCTCGCACTTAAATATGGGGGGGCGGGGGGGTGTTTGGGTCCAAGTACGTGTAAGCAAGCTGCTTGCCTGCCTTTCCCAAGGAAGCAGCTGCCGCGGCACGGTAATAGCGAACGTGGTGGAGGCGGCGGCGGCAGCACTGCGTTCTTCACGTAACAGGCACAGCTGCAGGAGCTCTGAAACCTCGTGGCTACACTTGACCTGGTTTCCTTGGCAAAAGCACATCTGGTTTTCAATTTGATTTAACCTGGAAACCATGCCTCTGCCTGCGCCGGGGCTGGGAATCCTGCGTCTCAAGTCCTTCTGTAAAACACCAGTGTGTTGGGGCTGGAAGGTTACCAAGATAGCAGATCTAAAACGTTCCCCGTGTCCTCTTGGTAGTCCTGGGAGAGAGGCTCGCCTTTGTCTTGTCACCTTACGTGTCTGGGAATTGCATCTGGCAATTTGAGCGCTGCAGGAACGGGTGAGACCCCCTTTTCTTCCTGGTACTGCTTCGGTTTGGCTGGTATCATCGGCACCTCCTTGCAGTGTCATGGACTTGGCGAGTTTCCTCTGTGCTACCATGAGATCAGCTGGTGTTTGTTGCCTGGGGTTTTGGATGGGAAGAGCCCAGGGTGTCCTCCGCGAGGCACGTGCGTTGTGCCGTGGCCTTGGTCCCCGTCTTCCCTGGAGCAGCTCAGCTGGGGAATTTCTGCAGGTCGCCTAAGGGTGCCGCAGGAGCCTGGGTCAAGGTGAAACAGGCTGCTCTTGTTTGCGTCCTGTGCCGGAGACATTGGAGTGCTTTGGTGCAAACAGGCAGTCCTTTTAATTTTAAGAGCTGGGAGTATAAATGCCCGCAAACTGCCGCCCTCTGACGAAAGGCATGCTTGCTCCTGGGGTGGAGAGTGTTAAGAGCAGAGAGGCAAACACGGGAGATTTGCCAGGGCTACTGATTGTAAGACTGTATAAATTCTTGAAGAGCAGGCCAGCCTTGAGGTTTTAGAGTTCTGCCTTATACGGTCCCTTCCAGTCCCGTAGGAAGGCCGTGCGGGTGCTGCAAAGGTTGAAATGCCGAGCCAACACGCAGAGTCTGGATGTTTTAAACCAGGGCCTGAACTGAAGGGCTGTCAGGCAAAACAAATGTGCTGGGGGTGGTGGTGGAGGAGGGAACAGCTAATAGATGCTTTCCCCTTGCTTGACATCTGTCACCTCCCCCATGCCAACCCTTCCTCTGTTTATAGCAAACCATTTGCTCCCATTAATTAGAGCTGGATTCCTGCCAGCTGACCGGCTTTGTGCCTGTACAAATGTCAACAGAGCCAGGGCTACACAGGTGGGGAGAAGGGCTAGTCAGAGGAGATCAGTTGCATCTGTTTGGGGAGGGATAGATGGGGGGGGGGCGGGGGGTGGGCCTCCCCCTTCCAAATCAGGCACGTTAGCTACAAGGGTAATTGAAATGCGGACTGGGAGCCCCAGGATGCCACTTTCCCCATCCCTTTTCAGAGCAGACTGCACTTTAAGCCATCCCCTCCAGTTAAATCTCTTTACCAAAGTGGTCTGTATGAAGGCTTACATACAAGAAGATAATGGTGCTGTCATTTTTACAAATACTCACAACAGGAGCAGAAAAATAAGAGGAAGATGATTATGCCTGAAAATCCAATGAGGTTCCAGTTGCTAATGCAGTGCAAGCTAAAAGGAAGCTGAACCGCAATCCCAAGCTGTTCCTGCCAGGCACCGGGCTGGCTTTTCTGCCGTGATTTAGGGGTGTACAGCTGTGTTGCCATGACATTAGAAGGAAATGTGCTTACCCTGGGATCGTTTTCCTTGTGTAAAATACTACGAAGACAAAGTATTTAATGTGCTAGTTGAAGCAAATCCTGAGTGGGAGAAACAGGTTAACGTTGATTAGCGTGGCAGGATTGTAAAAGAAAAAAACAACCTGCAAACTGTCTCCTGGCCTCCTCCAGCAGCGAGTGCTGTGTTTCTGCTGGGATTATGAATGGAGAGAGTGGCACTGTTTTTACACTGAGGATTAAACCCCATCTTGAAGGGAAGCGGGACAGCGGGCTCTCCCTCCCGCCGCTCCTTTCTATCGTGATTTCAAGTATTTTGTTACGTGACGTGGGAAGGACAGGGGCTGATGTGATGTGCCGGTGTGTACCCCAGAGTATTCTAAGCCTTTTACATCCTGTAAGATGGTGCTCTGAATCTGTTCAGGCAAGGAGGACCTGAACGTCAAGGTTGTGAAGTACTCAAACCATGGCAAAATGGTCTGGGGGAGAAAGCAATACCTTGTTCCGATGTCCGAAAGAAATAGGTGCAGGTGCCAAACCTGGAAGGAAGGCGATGCTTTCAAGTCAAGAATAAGGAGATTACTGAACTGAAAGGCCTTGGGTATGTTTTTATACCATGTTGTAGGAAGTATGTCGTTCCCTTCCCCGTGGCTTGGCATCTGGGGATCCCTCCCTCGCATTTCCCTGCGTGGATGGGAGCCGCCGGCACCCCGCTCTGCTGCAGGGTGGCTGCCGTGAGCGTGCTGTCCGTCTGGGGCTCGAGGGCCTCGTGCTGCAGCTGTGCAGGTCAAGTACACAGCTTCAAGCCCCACTTTATGGATTGGAAAGAAAGGATGGCAGCTCTTTAACAGATCTTTTCCTTCTCACTTTCTTACCCCAGTGCAAGGTTTTTCTTCCCTCTAAACAGAAGGATTTTTTTTTTTTCTTTAAATCAGCAACCCTTTTTGTGCTAACTTCGCACACATTCAGTTATTCCCTTTGGTTAGAGGCGAGACGAGTAGAACATGGAGCTGACTGACTGACTTGCAAGTTCTACGAGAATCTCTCCTAGTAGACTATTTGCCCTAATTAAACTAACTTAGGGAATCATTTACAGGTCAAAGGGACCCACTTAGTACATAAACTTAGTTGAAAAATGGTATCTCACACAGAGTGAATGAGGGGGAGCTGTCATTGTCGCTCATGGGGTGGTAAAGTTTTCAGTCCTCTGAGACAAAATGGTCATTTACTGAGTGCCTCAAAATTATTAGCTGGGACTGCTTTAGGTAAATATAGTTGAGTATAACAGAAACTTGACAGATGCTGGATGTAAACAAACGGGGTTCATGTTTACATCCAAGGTGTTGTTCCCCTGCTTTGAGTTTTATTTGAGTGGAAAGATTTGAGGTTTTCAAAATATTTCCTAATTTGCATTTGAAAGTAGTGGTGAAAACGTGCAGGTGGAGAAACCACCATTACTCACCGCTTCTTAATCCCTGCTGCCTTCTGTAAGGTGCTTTACTTCTCCAGCAGAAATCCTTTTGTTTGAGTGTTGGGTTTTTTTTTTCCTTTTCCCCATTCTTCCCATGCTGGATACTTTTCTGTATCTCTGAGCACAATCACCTGTTGCTCTTAAATTTTGCCTGGGGTTTGTTCATCCTGGCTTGGCTTGTCATCACAGGCTTTTCAGTCATTCCCATGAAAAAATAAAAAAAGCTGGATTGTCCTCTCTGAGATGTCAAAAGGCAGAAAATGACAGAACAGGTGGGTAAGAGAAAAGGCAAGGCAGATGCTCCCTCTGGGAGCTGGATGCTCAGCTGGGCCCCCCCCAGTTGTAACTCATTTATCAGGGCTAGCAGCCTGGGGTTTGGGTAGAGGTGGTGGTAACCGGTGCCTTGGTCCCAGCCACCTGAGGCACACGAGCAAACTGCCCTCGTCTCGGGGAGAGCCAGTGTTTGTGGGAGAAGCGCGGTCGGCAGGAATGGTTTGACTTCCCGGTGGCCTTGGCTGGGAGCGCGTCGTGCCAATGTTGGCAGCGCCTGCGAAGCGAGGTCTGTCCCAGTGCACTGAAGAGAGCGCTCTTTATGTTAAAAGGTGGCCGGTGGGATTGTTCATTAACGGCAGGATTGTTTATTTCGGGGGAAGGCTGAAGGGGTGATAGACCCGCGTTAAAGCGAGTGCATCTGTCGGTTCCAGCTGTCTCATGCGTTAAAGCGCACCTGCGCGCAGAAAAGAGCCGCACTTGGCTGCTGCGGTGTGCTAGTCTGCCCCAAGATATTCCCATCTGGGAATACGCTGGGCGCCAGGGGTGAACATTACAGATTTGTTTGAGTTTTAACTCGCTGCTTCCCCAAACCACTGAGCTACGTGAACATACAGAGTAGGGGGCTTTCCCAAGGTGCGTGACATTGATGGATGGGGTAACCAGGGCTGGCAACAAACTTGGGGTCTTAAAAAAGACAGCTTGAAAAGCTTTCAGGTACCAATTGTCGCAGAAACATTTTGCGACTGTTGGAGAGAGCGCAATTTCTGTTCTCTTCCCACAGAAGAGACTATTTCAAGGATTCAGTCCTGATATCCCTTGAATTTACAAGAAGCGACCACGAAAACAAGCTTTCGTCTGGTGTCTGCAAGAATGTCCTGCTATCGATTCAGACGTGCTTTCTTATTGCTTCTGCTTTTCTCTCGACTAAGTGTGATTTAGATTATACAGGAGGTTTTAGGCTTTCATAATTTTTTTTTTTTCCTTAGTCATGGAATCATTTGAGTTGGGAAAGACCTTTAAGATCATCAAGTCCAACCATAAACCTAACACTGCCCAGTCCACCACTAAACCGTGTCCCTAAGGAGCACCTCTATGTGTCTTTTAAATACCTCCAGGGATGGGGGCTCAGCCGCTTCCCTGGGCAGCCTGGTCCGGTGCTTGACAACCCTTTCAGTAAAGCTGGTTCTCCTGATATTCAATCTAAACATCTCCTAGTGCAATAATGCTATCTGTTGGGGCATCCCATTTGGGAGTGATTTGAAATTAATTGAAAAATGCATAAACGGGTAGCGATAAATACCCCAAACAAACCAGTGAACGCCGAGAGTCTCGCCCCTGTCGTGCCTCTGCCAGGTGTGCATCTGTGGCTGTTGCTCGAGCAGGGAGGAAATTCCAACAGTAAATACGCCGTATTCGTCTGTGTCCACAAATACCAGTAGGAATTTGTGATGCTCTACACCCTCTTCCTGCCCATAAAAACGCTTCCCTCCTTCACCATAAACACAGATTTCATTGAGCAGTGGCCTGGGCGAGGTAGGTAGCAGCCCAGCCCCTTAGAGGCTAGAGTCTAGGAGAACGAGGAGTAATTGTGATGTCTGGTTCTCCTGTTTTGAAGTCCCTAGGGATGTGTTTCTTCTGAGCGCGATGCTAGAGTCGGGGAAGATGGAGGTGGGCTAAACCTGCGTGGGTGCGTGGGCCTACTTCGTTGAAAAAGCGTGGGTTGTCCTGGTCTGTCAGTCGATGCGTTCAATTTCGAAGCTGCTGAAGTATGCAACTTCCTCTGTTTCTCGTAACATGGTCTGAGATTTAAATTCCCCAGGCTAGCAGTTTCCCCGGTCCCAAAACAGTTGTCCCGTTCCCCTGGGGCTCTTGGCCTGTGGCTGGTACTAGGGGCCACGTTTCACCGCGCTGGCTTTGTTGTTAGCGGATAAAAATGACAGGGAAAGACAAGTTTCTGTAAGACAGACTTAGAGTGCATTAAATAAATATAAATTTTATTAAAAACACCCACATCTCAGCGTTATCAGGAATGATATAATAATAAACAGCTTTCAAATAACCTGCATTACATTACAATACTTACAGTATTTATAACCATCCTCGGATTCTTTTTATAGACATACCAAACATTTCATGAAAATGAATGAAACTAAAGTAAAAAAAAAAAAAGTAGAACATAAGCATAGAAAATGCACACAGAAGTTCATTACCTTAGTGTCAAACTGCTAAAGTTTCCTACACAAGTTAACCACTAGCTTTAGAAGTGAACTTATACCACTGTGCGTCAATCAAGATGAAAAATTCATTCAAGTAAAGTTGACACCACTCAGAAGCATTTTCAAGTATGGCTATAGTCAACCTGATAATCCTATACAAGCAATTTTATGTCTGCTCTGTCATTCTTTCCAACTGAGGCAGGGTTCTGTACACCAAAAATTACAGTTCGGGTATTTACAATACAAAACTGATTCGCCAACTAAGCTTCCTGCTCCTGCTGCCAGCAGTTTGGCAAATGACGGTGCACGGCATATTAACCAAACATCTACGATTGATTACATGAATAATATAGGACTTAAAAAAAAAAAAAATCACTGAAAGATGAAGATTTATAATGATTTAGTTAATCTGACATATAACCATCATTCATTTTCTTTTTTTTTAAAAAGGCGAAACTTTTGTTTCAATGCAGTGGGTAAAGTCGCAGACTGAGAATTAAAAAACAAAATTGCCATAATAAATATTTGACCATTAAACCCAAAGGCCTCCTTTGATTTACTTGAGTTAGGTTGTGATCCTGTTAGATAAAATTTCTTTCGACCAAACTGAATCTTACAGTATATTGCACAAGATATATCTGGGACATGGAGGTTTGCATGTTTAGGGAAGCCCTTGTACAGACTGTACCTTTTTATATTTTATTTTATTCATTACAGTATCCAAGAAGCCTTGTTTAGAGAGTGACTTGAACAACTCTAGCAAACAGTCACTTGCCAAACCCCTGCCTTACATTTTTCCCTTTAATCAGCTCAGTGCATTCTACTTTCTTTTTGTTTATTCGTTTGAAACAGGCAAAACATTCTAAATCTCTTAAACACTTTCATTACAATAAAAAGAGCTAACGAATTTACAAAATTAGTTTTAGTTACATCAATACATGTACAAGAAAAATTAGAGAAGGGATTCAAAAGAAAAGCATTAAATCCCTGAAAAAAAAAAAAACAACAAAAAAACAACCAAAACAAAAAAAACCCAAGAAGAGTATAACCTACAACAGCTTTACATACACACAGGTGACACGTTGGCATAGGAGAACATGAGCTGAAATATCCCTGAATTTTTAGAACCAAAAAAAAAAAAAAAAAAAGTTGAAGTTCAAGTTATACTTGCTAAAATGTCAAGTATTGAGAGAGTTTTTTTTTGTTTCTTTTTTTTATTTGTTTTTTTCAAAGGCTATTGGGGGGAAAAGATGGTATACAATATATAAACTTTCACACTCAGTTCAATATCCTATTGCCAAACTAGTGTTGAGGTATATGACAAGTAGGAACATCACTCAAACCTTTTAATGTATTTTTAGCTCACATTATGATATATTTGTAGCAGGCTGAGTAGCACCATGATGTGAATTCAGCTCAGAACCCAAATATATATAGATTTAATATTTTTACAGTACTAAAATACTAAAGCATTGCGTTAAAAAAAGTTTTGTTTACAATTTAATTTACTATACAACTCTCCTGCTTTTTTTTTTTAATAGAAATTAATGATTTAAAACCACCACAGCAAGCCAGCTGCCTATTTTTTTTTTTTTTTTTTTTTAATAAACGAAA
>VZTL01038763.1:37038-105467 GCA_013400535.1 Scopus umbretta
TTTCTATTTAATCAACGGAATCACACAGAACTAACCCTGTTTCATTCATCTTGTGTAGGCATCGGTCTGCTCAATCTTCCTGGAAAAGAGGACACTTGCACCGAGAAATGACTTACACCACAATGTACATAATTATCAACACAAAAGCAATCTGCCATTCAATAGTCGAAGAGCATACAGATCTTTAAAAACAGCAGAAGCCCAAGCTAACTAGTTGTAATCTGTCGCATGCTGCTAATTATTACCTGTGGTTAATATAAAATTCTTTCCTTAAAACTGTACATATTTGAGCAATGAACTTGTCATAATAATTGTAGAAAACGGTTTACAGTATAGCTGTGTGAGATGAGCACCAGAAAAAACATGTGTTTTGTGTACTAAAGTATTCCCTTATATCCAGTAAGCCCCATTTTTACCATAACTGACTGTATTAAAAATGGATATGTAGCCCACTAGCAGATGCATGGCTAAAACAAAAGTATTTAAAAGCTTTTTAGTTTAAAAAAATTATCTTTGCATTTTAAAATCAAAGTAAACTCTTTTTTTTTTTTTTTTAATGTCTTAGTACCTTAGCATTGTTCAAGTTGCCAAGCTTAGGTAGACAAAGTGCTTTTGAAACACTATTTAAAAAAAAATATCTCTCTATATATTTTATTGTCCTTTTCTAGGACTTGACTGGATGAGCAAAATCCAGAGGTCTTTGTAATTCCCATATGTTAAAAAGTAAGCTTATTTTAACACCAGGTAAATTCAATACATACATGAATGAAAAGGTCCTCCCTGTTGTTGAAGAACATTTGACTACATCATTGACATTTTGTTATAAAGGCATTAACTGTTTGACTGTTAAAATAGACACCATTCTCTTAGATAGCACCATGGTTTTAGAATATCCAAACAAATTCAGTGTTTTGCTGTCTATTCATTACGTTTTATACTTATCTACTTTGTTAAATAAAATCAAGAGACTAATAAGATTACAGTAAAAACTGCATGTTAAAAAGCCATAATTCCAGTATTTCAGTACATCATAGATTCAGCACCAGATGTTATTTTAAGATTCCTGCAGTTGTAATACTACAGTATTATTTTTTTAGGTTTTTTTTTTTCTCCTGTTCCATGACTATGCAAACTTGATGACATTAAAAGTGGCCACAGATGTGCAAAACTGTAAGGAAAAAAAAAAATCCATTTGCAGATTCTCTCTTTCAGTAATGGAGCCAGTGTTTTCAAATGTAAATTGTGAAACACTTTTTTGTTTTTGTTTTTGCATAGGATGCTTTGGTCTTGTTTCCTACGTGCCATCTGTGACCACTTAAAAATCAGTGGAAAATAAGTGCGCTAGTGAGATTACCTCTTTTTGCTGGTGTGCTGAGGCTTTTTCCACTGATGAGTTTCGTACAAACACTGTTGTTTTTCTCCACCCTTGCCTTCCCCAGAACCTAAAGAACAGCTACCCTACTGACAAGGTGTTTTTTCAAATGAGGTAACCAACAAAGGTGTGAAGTTAGATATATCGGTTGTAAGGCCCTGTAACCCGTGTAAAGGCATATGGAGATGTAGTTACTGTGGAGTCTGTGGTGACCGACAGTGTCCTTTGTGCAAGAGACTTGATGAAGCGGATGTACGTTGGCTCCGAGGGTTCATGTGGCTCAGCCGGCTCCCGCTTTGCTTTTTTGCCGTAAGATTTCTGAGGCACGTAGTCTGGACCGTACTTTTCACATTCCTCTTCTTTCTCTCTTGCCTTCTCAGCCATCTTTGCCTCCCACAGAGCCAGACCGTGTTTTGGCTCATTCATACTCTTGTGCTGGTAAAAAACAAGGGATATTCTGGTGGGATGGTTCCTGTTGGGATTTTTTAAGGGGGTCGTTGCGTGGAGCTCACGTTTTGCACACTCTATAAGAATTGACCCATGAGATGGAGCAACTGCTACTCCTCCAATTTCTGGATCCAGAAAGCTCTGCTCACTATCTGACCAGACTTCATCAGGATCCTCTGCTTTTTCTGGATTCAGCACGTCAGCTTTATCTAAACCACCCTGGGGAGTAGTCCTATCGTGGTTTTGACCTGAAAGCATGTTAGACAAACCATTAACTGCATGTGAAATCATTTCACTATCCTTATTTTGGAGATGCAGTGAATTAGGAGGACCACTAAACATACTTGGAGCAGAATGGTAATCGTGTGCTAAATGTGGAAGGGGTTGCACGTGATGATTTTCACTGGTTTTACTCATGGAGGCAAAATCCATGCTTGGATTACTGAGATTAGATTTTAACCTTGAGGCAACCTCCATAAAATGGCCATCAGCCTCATGGGTGGAGTAAGAGGAAAAAGATCCTACGTGGTGTACGTTTGGTCTGATGGTGCAATTACTGAAGGAGTCTACCTGCATATTTTGGTTTCCATAATTCAAGTACTTGGGACCAAAGCTGTGGTTATTCCCAAACCTATGCTGGTATAATGTTTGAATGGGTGGTAGACTTAGTTTAGACATGTGGTCTTGACTCTGGCAACTGTACAAGTCCACGTGCTGATGCTGGGAAGGATAGGAGCCCAAGTAAGAGGGGCAGTTGTCCATAGGTATGTTTCCATTGCATTGGTAGGGTGGATATTGGTTATTTTGATTTAATGATCCTGAATAAGGGTTCATGGGACCGGAAGAATTCAAATAAGACCCTGCAGGCTGTGACGAGGTTGTATAGAGGTTCATGGGACTGGACCCTCCATAAGGATCTGAAGTGTATGAAGAGCTTGGATAAGCATTGGCTGGATTAGGCAACCTTACATAGAGATTTGCAGAACCTGAACCCGAGTAAGAGTTAACAGGATTTGACTGAGGGTTGTTAGGGAGAGTGCGCTGTGGATGTTGCTGCTGCTGCTGTTGTTGTTGTGTGGCTGGTCCTGAAAGACGTAAAAGATCTGTAGATGTGAAAAGAAAAAAAAAAAACACACAACAAACAAGCTTTTTTTTTTTAAAGGAAAAAAAAAAAAAAACCCAAACCAACAAACTACTTTCCATGATACATATCTCTGAAATTTCTAAGAAAAGTATATCATATGATACGTTAACAGAGGTTCCCTTTCTCATATCTCAAATACCACCCTTTAAGAAGCTGAATAAATACTAAGGCTCCTCATCCTTTTTGGCATCTATCCAGTGAGATCAGATGCTAGTGGCAATGGGGGAAAAGAGGACAGTGCAATCTATTCAGTCATATGCACAAAATCCAAAGAGTTGAATCATCATTAAGTAGTCCATGAAATGGAGCATCAAAGTGCTCCCAAACAACCATGCACAGGGTGACCTTCTTTTCCCCAAGAATAAATAATTCTTCTCATCTATATTAATAGAACGGTCTCCAAAAAAAAAAAAAAAAGTCCCTAGCTTTATGTAAAAAACCAGTGGTGACATTCACTGATAGAACAGTTCAGTAACAAGTGAGATTAACTGAAGACATAAGAGCAAAACAATCGTTCATTAAAGTGAAATGGCATCGTTTAATGGTTACAACCCTAGCCTGTGTCATGGGACAGCTGACATCTATTCATAGGTATTTCAGGGACCTTCTGGGTGGCCTTGGATGTATTGCTTTTCCTCTCTGAGAAAGTTGCTGTAACAATAACGTAGTCACGATGAACTCCTTTGCTTAGGACTCTCAAATCTACTGATGAAAACTGCCACGGATCGTTACGTGGATTTTTAAAATCTTACTCCACTACGGAAAAACCTGCTCTGCTTTTGGTCTTGAATCCCTTCAAATTAGGAAATCCTCTGTAACAGTGGCAGACAGTGAGTGATGTGTAGATCATTCTTTCTCTGACAGCGGCATCACACACTTCTCTTCATGGCTTCTAACTACTTGTCTTTCAAAGGTACTTTACAATACACTGGATGGCAAGCAGAGTTTGCAAAAGCACCGGATTTCTACAGGTATTAACTATCCAGCAATAAAGGATTTCCCATACAACATTTTTTTTTTCTTCTTCTCTCAAGTTGACCACTCTAGTATTTATAAATAAAGAATCATAGAATCGTTAAGGTTGGACAAGACCTCTGAGATCATCTAGTCCAACTGTCAACCCAACACCACCATGTCTACTAAACCATGTCCTAGAGTGCTACATTCACACGTTTCCTGAACACCTGCAGGGATGGTGACCCCACCACCTCCCTGGGCAGCCTATTCCAATGCCTCACCACTTCTTCACTAAAGAATTTTTTCCTAATATCCAATCTAAACCTCCCCTGGTGCAACTTGAGGCTATTACCTCTTATCCTATTGCTGGTTGCTTGGGCGAAGAGACCAACACCCTCCTCACTAGACCCTCTTTTCAGGAAGTTGTAGAGAGCAGTAAGGTCTCCCCTCAGCCTGCTTCTCTCCAGGCTAAACAACCCTACTCNTTTTCTTGAGACTCATTATAAATGGCCCTGGTTTCTAGGAAGCTTACTGCTGTTGATAAAGATCTTGATCAGATTCATATGTTTACCTGCTAGCTGCTTTGCATGACCTGTCGCCTCAGAGTTGCCTTGCTTGTTGCGTGCTGCAGCAGACTTATCTCTTTCAGCTTTGCTAGACCCATTCTCCAAGGAGGAAAGCTTTTCTGCAGCTGCTTTCTTTGCTTCTAGCTTTCTTTGCCGACACGTCTTAACGGGCTCTGCTAACATCCTTACTTTTCGGCGAAAGGAGGTAAGGACCTGGATACTGCCGTTCCTCTTTTTCTCCTCCTGGCCTTCAGTGCTTCCGAACTCATCCACATCAGAGACTTTGTATAACGGGAGCACGTGGAGCTGCTCGTCTTCTGGTGTTTGGCCAATTTCACGATTGTCTTCTCTAGTTAGTGTGCAAACCTGTTGGAAAGGTGTGTTAGAGTAACTCTTTCAAACCAGTCTGAGGTGAAGAGATCTGAAATACTCGGCTGTGCATTTTACCTTGACCTGCCACTGTCAGCAAAAAAACTATAAGTTTCTGTGCAATTTATGCACATCACAACAAGCCCTCATTTTCATTTCTTCCATTGCTTTGTTGGACAGTGTTAACAGAAACGGAAGGTGTATATATATTTATTTCTTGTACTTGTGCTGAAATGAACAGTATAGTTAGGGATTACCCTAACGTGAAATAAACTGTGTAGATCCGTTGTACTATGGCCAGAGAGCTAAAACAGTGGAATCTGGGACTTTGTACTCACCTGAAGATTTTTTCACTGTAATACATTAGCTAGCTACCTATTAGAAGTAGTGTGCAATATAGCATACTGCCATTGGATTTCACACCTCCCTTATAATGGCAACTTCCAGGACTTTGCAAAGGAGCGAGTCACTATAATGTTACTAAGATTTAAGGCAGCTACTCTTTTGTCATGCAGCATGCTCATTGTCTTAGCTCCAGCTAAAACATATTGGGAGGTCCTCAGTGAAAAAAAAAGATGCTGATACAGACATATTCTGTAACAAAATCATTACATCAGCCAGTTTTAGGAAGAAAGCTCAGCTAGAAATATATATTGTATTGGTGGTGGTTGACTTGTCAATTAAGTCAGACCCGGGAAACAGGAAAAGTTTAGTTGGTATTAAAAAAGTAGGCAAGAGCCGCACTGTGAATCTAGGTAGTTGCTTCAAATTACAACCATGATGATTATTCGGAACTGAAGATTATTCTTTCTCACGTTTACCCCCAACTGTATTGTCACTGAGAGAGTAGGCAGGGAACAGAAATAATCCGATACACATTGAAAACCAGCTTGTTTTTCTGGTGTCTTCTACAGAACCTTTGCTGTACATGCTAGAGATCAGAATTGAAGAGAGTAAAGGGCGCGTGTACCATACAAAGGATGGCAAGGCTTGCAGACTTTCTGCTCATCCCACGACTTCCAAAACTTTCCTGGAAAGAAGTTACTTGTTTCCATTTTTATTTTATTAGAAGATATAATCCAAAGTTGCTCGGAAAAAAGTGTTTCAAGAGGACAAATACAAACCATTTTGTGCCAGGAATGCTGAAACAGGCATTTCAGCCCTGCTGGGACCTTCTTGCCATCGTCTCCACGGTTTCTCTTTTACCAGTTCTATATTAAACCTTTCTTTAATACACCATAAGTCGCATTTATTTGAATGAAAAATTGTGTAGGGGGTAATAAGTTAGCTCAATTACTGCTTAATGTTTCTTTTTTTAGCAATCTGTATTGTGCAAGTGTAGATTTAAACAGATGGGAGATAACGAATTAATTATACGTGTGAAATTAGTGTTGGAGTGAGGAGGCTATATGCATCACGGACTTACCAGTGTACTCCCGTTCTGCATATTGTGCAAGTCTCTGTGAGCATGAGCGCAAAAATCCAGGCAGGCAGTGACTCCTGAGAATGGGCGACCTTCTTTTAAACCCAGGCGACACTCGGGTGCTCTGTGTTCATACTCGATCTGGAAAGAGATGACAAATATCACTGCAACTGAGCTGGATGCTCCAGTACACGGAATTAGCACTGAATGCTCTGCCATGACAACGGGCAGGTCTCCTAGCATCTTGGAGGTGGCAACACACGGATCTTGAAGGCAAATAAAATCGAGCAATTTGATGGCAATTTTGTATCTCTATTTCATTCCTTGCTGCTTTGTTCCCTGTTACCTTCTGTCTCTGGCGTGATTGTGAAATTGGCCAATAATACTTTTCCTTGCTTATTACTTTTGATTCTCTGCCAGTGGATGGTGTTTTTACATGACAAATGCAGCGCATGGTTTCAGTGTCTGGCACTGTAATAGTGATGTTGTGTAGACTGGAAATATACCAAGCTATTAAGGGAAAATGGCTTTAGAAAACTGACTTCAGAATGACTTCATGAAAAATAATAATTTGCTTTTTAATTTGTAATATTTTGGCACACCAAACGTGTGTTTCATTAGCTTAAGTACAGCTCTGACCCCTGACCAAAAAGAGAGATAATTCAGTTAAGACAGTACTCTCTACCCATGCACTCATTATTAAGGAGCTTTATAAAGAGCTGATAATGCAACAATAAGCCTTACACAAAAAGAAAGGATTTTTTAATGGAAGATCAAGCCGTAGACAAATGACGGTTTCATATTTTATTTAGAAAATTAAAAATGAAACCACATTTGTAAAATGCTTTGCTGAAATTCCTGAACCTTTCAAATGAATGCAAAAAAAATCTACACTTAATGGAACTTAATGGATCCCATTTTACGTTAAGGTGAAATTAGAAGTTTTGCCACGTCTTGATCCAAGATCACTAAAACATCTCTGGTTTGTTCACAGACCTTTATTTTTAAAATTTGGAATATTTACTTCTCTGGAATCTGAAAATAATAGCAGAACAAAACTTGTTCTGCAGAACAACAAAAGAAGTGTAACTGTTATTAGCAGAACAAAAGAAGTGTAAACTTCTTTGGAATTAAACGAGAGTGGTCTGAAATGTTAGCCAGACTATTATTGTGTGATTACAGTATACTGGTGCAACTGTTCTCGAAGATGTTCTGTTGGGTCCAGTTGGAAAAGCATGCCCTTTCCAATTCTAGATTTTAATCCAGTAGCAACCCAGACTTGGACTAGAATAAATCTGGGAATTTGGAATTTCTTCTCAGGATTCAAAGGGGATTGGTTTTAGGGCTTTTTGGTTTTAGAACCTTTTACAATACCATACAAATTAGGCCTCGATCATCTCTCTCTAAAGCCACTGACAGTAGCTTGATCAGGGTTTCCCCACAAATACAAGGTGTGCATGAAACTCCTGAAATAGGCCAAGCTATACACATGCCTTATTTCACAAGGTAAAAACTGAAACTTGTAAAAGCGTGTATTTTCAACAAGTGTCAGGCAGGACCACAGCTTACATGGAGAAAAGTTCTTTTGTGAATTTTTGTGGGAAAAGAAAAGCAGCCCAAGCACAGAACCATTTTGTTGTTCATCACCCCCTCATTTTTCCTTCTTCCTTTTCCTTTCTTCTCTTGCAGAATGTCTCTCAGATATTTGGACAGATAGCCACAGCTAGTGAGCACATGGCCACAGTTTCCTCCATAAGGAGTCTGCAAACATTATCTGATCAGGTAAGTGAAACTGGGTAAATCTGTACTGAATTTGCTTACCCTGTCTAGTTGCCGCTAAATATGCGGTAAGGGAATGAGTTTTACAGCAAATAAAAATGGAAAGTTTTGTGTTAAGTTTACTCTTTCCATTACAGTTGAAAATCTTGGAAATCCATCTTGTGTTGGTTGCTACAGCGTAATACTGTCAACAGGAAAGAAAGATGATGACATATTTTGCAGTGATGCTGATAGTTTGGAGACTGTAAGTTCTGTGAATGTCTGTAATGGTAGTGAACCTGAGCAGCAAATATGAAGGCTGACTGTCACGAGTTTGCAAGGGGTATGTTGTCAAATTCTGATGCAACTATCTGAAAGACGTTTGGTAAAGGAATGCAGATGAGAGACAGCCACAACTGGGAACCTCATAAAAGCTTTGAATGTACTAGTACTTGTGAACACCACTTCACAAGAAAATATGCATGCATGATCCCCTCGTGCAAGAAGGCTGGTGCAGGCACTCGTGTAACTATGTGGGACTGAGTATATTCAAATATGAAACTTTGCTTTAAAAGCATATTTGTAATGGCTATTTAGGTGAAAACTAAATTCATCTGCCACTTGAGAGAGCAGAACTGAAACTGTGGCTTCAGGACTCAAGTGCAATATGATACACTGCCTTCTGACACCGTTGCTAATCTCACACCATCTTCATGGCTGTTTTGCTAGTTTAGCTGGTGAATCGTGCTAAATCCAGAAATTTGTGTTGTAGAGCTGAAGAGGTCTGCTCAAGTGTGAAGTAATTTTATTGTGTTAATGTAGGTGAAAAGATTAGTTCCATTTAGTGGACCAAATTCTGCTAGTTGTACTTTTGAAGCATTTTAAGTGGAATCGTTCATTTCTATTCCTCTTTACCCTGATGTTAAAGGAATGCTGGCACAAAATGTACATAATGGTTTGGTGCAAGGTTGAAGCGTTGGGAAGTGTGGTAAAAATCAGGGTATTTACATGACCGCTCTGATTCCTTTTTTCCCCGGCATACCTGGTTGTTATATGCATCAGGCGCAAGCTTCTTGTAGGTGGGTGCCATCAGGGTTGACAGATTCTGCAAATTGGATTCTAGTTTTTCTTCCTGTTAGGAGATGAAATAGAGCTCAATGACATTTCTGTAGTGTATGTATGGGATCTAAGAAGTTAGGGTCTTTACACAGTTATGTTTACACTGATAGTTGTGTCAAGGCCTAGACCATTGTCATTCTTGTTTAGACAATAACTGTTGTGAATCTCCTTTTAATTTTATTGTGTCACGGCATTTAAAGTAATGAAGTAGTAAAGTAGTGTAGTGTGGTCCTTGCAAGAGGACATCACATACTATACTGTTAATTTGGTTTATATCAAAAAGAATCACATTCTTCAGCACAGAGATGTTTTAGATCCAAGCATGATGACCCTCATTATTTTCCCTATTGGAGTTTTGGGAAAATTATACTCTTCAGAAAGCTTGAAATGGTCCATCAAGTGAATCTGGCTAATTTAAGGGTTTTGCACTTTGCAATGACAGCACGTCAACACACTGAAATATCTTTTCTTGTGGTAATTTAAAATTATTTAAACACTTCAGACTTCAGAAAGTTCCCAATTCTTAAGCAATGAAGAATTGTGGACATGCTGGTGATATGGAGGTAGGAATGACCACACTTCTTTTTCCTAGGAGGAGAGGTACGCACTCTCAAAATGAAGGGCTCTTTAAAAATGAAGTACTCTAATAACATACTCCAAAGTTGTTCCCCATCCTCTCAGGACGAGGATCCCAAATTCCAAACCTTGCTTATATGGGGCCGTTATTTTTAATTTCAGGTGCATAAACAACAGTGGCATACTGGAGTGGTATACTTGTTTTTAGGAGTTTGTGTATTTTAGGAATGTGTAAGAGCTGTGAAAAACTTCTGGGTTTGAGAGAGACGTGTGTTTGGTGCATTAAAAGTATCTCCTACTATGGGACTATATCCTAGTTTGGGACTCCAAAATGACATTATGAAATTGTCAGAAACATCTTGGTGTGACCTTGTGGCTGCTGCCAGAACTTGGAGCTTTTGTATGGCCCATAGGGTACCATTTTTAAGTGTTACTTCTAGTTTTTACTGGTGAGGATCTTATTTGTATTGTCTATAAACTGTGTCTATGCTATGGGACACAGCCCCTGGATGCATGCCTTGGCTGCTCCCAACTTTGTGTGGGAACAAGATCGGAGGGTAAAACCATCTTCCCTGCCCAGCTCTGGCTTCCATGGGAAGTAAACCCAGGAATGCAAGTTGGAAGAGTGCCCTGGTGGGCTCTGGCCAGGTATCCAGCTTAGAAAATTTAGCGGGTTTAGGATTGCAGGTTATGATAAAGAAGGCTTTGTACCACAGCATGATTGAAGGAGAACCACTCTGTAATCCTTGGGGCTGTAGAAGAGCAGTGGGGAGGAAAAACTGTCTGTTAATTATGATGATATTCTAAATAGTGCGCTGTTCTCAGCACAGGCCATAGGATGCAGAGGTACGGGGCACTCTGATCCTGTGAAAGAAATGCTGGGATATGTGTAAGACACCAGAATACAGTGAAAGCTGTGGACCTATGTGTCTGTATGCAAGCAAGGGACTAAATTTGCACGTGCTTGCCAAAAAGCAGACTGGGCCATTGGAGCCTCTCAGACACATGACTAGCTGGAGGTGTCCAACAGTTGCTCTAGTCATAACTTGAAAGGTATCATGTGCCCAGGCTAAGGTCAATGGGTTTTTTTTATTATTCTGACTCATTTTAAACAGTTGTCAGTTTGCTGTAACACAGAGCCCAGTCTGGAAACATTCAGTGGGGCAGGACTGTATGTAGAATGAGTCCTTCTATCCTCTTCCTATTGTCATCTCAGAGTTTCATCATTTTTGTCTCCATGCAGTCTGCTCTGGTTCCCAATTGCAATGTTATGTGCCTTCAGTTGGTAAACTTTCCACTCTGCCTCTGGGGAATGCCCAGTTGCAGGCCTAATACAGCCACAATTATTCAGGCCATGCCCTCTCCTCTAATTGTGAAAGCTTGCAAACATGGTTTCAAGTCTCAGGGCTTTTACCAGCTGTCAGAATTTGGACAGTTAAGTCAGCTGGCTCACCGACTGGAATCAATCAGTTCTGACTGGCAGTTATTTAATTACCCTATATGTATGCCATTCAGGCAGGGCTCTGGCCCCTGGTCTCTCGTACTGTATCTCTATTTGCAGAGTGACAGAAAACATTTCCTTGCAAATGAGGCTCACTTTAGAAATGGACACCAACCTCTTTTGGGTCATCCCCCATCAGCTTAAACTTTCTTGGAATCTTGCTTCTGGCAAACTTACAACCATTGTAGTACATGCTCCAGGAGCAACCAAAGGAAAATGAAGCACCACAAGTTTCAGGGTCCAGCCCTTGACATGCGCAAGTCCGTCTAAAAAATAAGAGAATATGGCTGTTAGCAGCAGGGAGGGCACCCTGGTGTGCTCCTGTAGTGGGCATCGGCGTTCTGCCAGCGCCCTGGGGAATCACTTGGATCATGTTCCATCAGTAAATAATGAAGAAAGGAAAGAGGGAGGCAAACATGTTATAACAGAAGGATTTATCGGAGTGAATAATTTCATGGTTGCAAAGCAAGGACTTTGGGGTTTTGATGCTTCTGTGAGAAACCTGGCTTTGCTCGACAGAGGGTATGTTTGCGTGGCGTTTTGCTAGGTAGTGATATTCATGGTACCTGACGGGGGCATATGCTGATGGCACTGCAAGAACATGGGAGCCCTCTGACAGGGGCTAAGCAGTAATTCCCGAAATACGACTCTACCCATGAAGCCAAAGTAACATACAGTAATGGCTAGGTTAATTTTGGTCTAAAAGTTCTTTGCTATCAGAAAGATGCAGGAAAACAATATAGTGCAGTTTCTTTAGATTCAGGCTAGCTTCTGCAGGCTTACAGTGTAACTTAGGGCATCTAGTTTTTATTTCAAAGTTGAGGTATCTGCTGTCCTGGGCCCTGCCCAGATCTCTTCCTTCAAATATACTGAGACGCTTCACAACTCTGGGAAGATGTTTTTCCCTGATTTATAGGAACATTCACTTTGCTTTTCTGACAAGGTTTGTGGTTTTTCACGCTGCCTGCAATAGTTGGAAAGGTTATGTGTGTTTCAGGGTAATGGCACAAGCGGAGATGCCAGGTCCGAGGCTGAAGGTGGGGTTGCAAGTTTGGCCAGCATACCCTTTGTGCCACTTACTCTTCATTCAGGGCGCACCGCCGGTTCGTGAGCGTGCCGTACTTCCTCAGGGTGTCAGTGAGTTCGGAGTAGAGCTTGTCGGCCAGGCTTGTTGGGATTCCCTCCCAGACCAGGATAAGAATCACGATCACGGCCGTCTCACATGTGTGGCCTGCTCGCTCACGCACCAAGCAGAGTAGCTTTTCCTCCTGACTGCTTCTGCGGACTACCTGCATGCACAGCAACACACACCCCCGGAGCCCCAACACAAACAATGCATTTCTTAATGTGAAGAGCAAGAGAATAGGAAACCTCAGCATTGGTGCACATGTGGGGAGGTTACTTCTTCTGTCTTCCTCTTTTTTTTCCTAGCAACTCGGTCCATTTTTCTCATTTAGTGACACGGGCCAGGGCTATGCTTTCTGTTCAATGAAGCTGACTCCAAGAGGCTAAGCTTGACTGACAGCACGGAAAGCTGTGCCGGTGGAAACCAGCTTTGTAAAGGTATTCCCCATGCTCTGATTCAGAAGGAACATTCTCCTGAATCTATACTATGGTACAAGTGGCCCAGTTTGATTAGTGGGCAAAAGGCAGTGAGCAGCGAGATGCCTCCCCGCACAGAGCTGGATGGTGGACACCGGCGCTTAGGGCAGGAGCCATGCGGGGAAAGGCAGGCAGCTAAGAAAGGGACTAAATAACTGGACATGGGAGCTCTCTCCCTTTCCCTCCCAAACTTAAGCAGCTAAACTTGTAATCAGCCACTAAGTTTTGTGACCTGCCCTTACTACATACAAACATTACAGTGATGAGAGGAAAGCAGTAGATGTTGTTCAAACAAAGGAGTGTCCTTGCTTCTCAGTGCTTGTGCTGCTGTGGGTATTTCTGAAAAAAAAGGTGCAGTCTGGCATGCATAAAGACTATAATCATGTATCCGTTTTTCCTCATCCTGTCTTTTCCCAGCCTACCCAAACCACTCGGTAATTTGTGCCAAAGTACGACAGCGGTTGCCGAGAGGGTGCCCTAATGCCTCTCTCGAACTGGGAGTGCATTTTAAAAACATCGGTGATGCACTTACTGGACTTATTTGTAACCTAAAATTAAACAGCAATGAGAATGTCTGGTGTTGTGAATCTTAAATCTAAGCGAAACTTCCTTCCTTCTCAGGTTTTCATACCTTTAGGCCAAACTTTATTCTTGCTGTTCTCTGTGCAACAAGTAAATGCAGTGTGAGAGGCAGGGGTGGGAGCAGGCTACAGGCATCCTGTGGTACTGCTGCCGTTGAGCTATTTTAAGTTTCGTAATGTCAACTAACAGAAGGACATACCACTGCTGTCTGCTTACATGAACCATCATACTGAACTAGATTAGGCTTAACATTTGTGTACATCACTTACCCATTTAGCAATTGGACATCCTTGAGAACTTTTGCCTTCTTTCCCAGTGTAGACAACCCTCTCAATCCTTATAGCTTTACCCTTCTGTCCAAATCTTAAACAAACAAAAATATGTACAGTAAGCAGATTCACTTGGTTCTGCACGAACACTGAAAAGATGGAGCACATTTGCCAGTCTTATCTTAAAAAATAAACACTATGAATTACAGGGAAGGATGTGCAATGCAGTTTATCTTGCTGATTTTACTGTAGCGGTGGACTGATACATTGAGAGGCGAATGTCTAATGCATCACGATCCATATCACATTAATATTTCCAAGCCTTTTAACTGTTTCTGCAGAGAATTTGTTACAGATGACATTTTGAAAAGTGGACTTGAAGTCTCTCTATTTTGGGGAGGAATTCTACATTTTTCTTTTAACTTCTGGGTTAAACTTAAAAGGTATTACTCTCAAATATACATAATTAAGTTGTCGTGGAACAGCTGGCATGCAGTAGTCTTTTGATTTTTCTGTGCTTATTTCTGGCTTAGATACAGTGTGAATCAGTGAAGTCATGATTAATTTGCATCATATCAATTTCCTTTACTTATCAACCACTCATAAATTGTTACTTACTTCTGCCTGACTTCTATACTGAATTAGGATCACAAGGTGCCCTCAAATGATGCCGTTTGTGTGCATCTTTTGGCGACTGAGGTGGGGAAGCTTGGCTCTTACTGAAGCATTTAATCAAGGTGATTATGCCGTCCAAGCAGAATCTATCCCCTAACGCAGGTAGTGCTGTTACCCAGAGCACATGGGATCCACTTTCCACATCCTCTGATGGACCAGGTGGAAATACACGGCAAATGCTAAGTGAAGCCAATCTTGAATCAGCAAAAAGCGTCAGACCTGTGAAGCCATTTCCAGGCATGTTCTCTGGCCAGGCCTCTCCCCAGGCTGCTGCAGCTGGCGGGTGCCCACCTACTGAGCCCTACAGCACACCAGGTCTTGGGTGAGGCTGTGCGTTAGGAACCTCAGCGTCTGCAACATTACAGATCCAGCTACCGTGTTGACTCAGCTGCATTTCGGGGACTGGGCAAATTGCACTTCCATCACCATTTCTTGAATCCTGCTGCTCTCATTGGTGTTACTCTTTTTTTTTTTTTTACAAAAGTAACCAAGTGTGGGGACTAAATCACAGTCTCCTTGTTCTTTGCCTGTTACCTATAGAGCAATCAAGATAGTTCCTTCCTGTTACGCAGCAATTTAATGATGCCTTGAGAACTTTTGACCTTTCACCCATCTTGTTTTTGCACTAAAATCTTGGTGACATATTTAAGAGCAAACATTTGTATTTAAACTTCTGTCCTGTAAAGGAAATGAAAAATGCTTATTTTTAGATGTGATCTCATTGTGAAATTTCAGTGTCACAGGAAATTATACAAATAAAATAAAGTTGTACTACACGTGTTCTACAGGCAACTGTTAGGTCACTTTTTCCTACTTAGGCTTGGATGTTAGTATTTGTTTCTTTAATTAACTGCATTTAAAACCCACTTTTAAATCTTAACATTTTCTGTCAGTTTGCTAATCTGGATTGCAGGACAACTGTGCAGATGCGGCTATAGAAGTATATTGTACGTTACACACTGGAAATGAAATGGACTTTGTCTCAAATCTTTTCAACTGTCACAAAGGAATTTGTGCCTGACGTTTGTCATGCTTGCTTTCAGCTAAAGCTGATTTGCTTTAAAACCAAAGCAAAACTCACTGATCATGAAGTAGGGATTGGGACAAGGAAGAGGTAGAATGTATGCATCCACCATGGATTCTGCAAGAAATTTGTTCTGGTATTGCTCAAATATTAACTGCAAGTCTAAATCGAAATCCTGGTTTGTTTGGCAGTGCTGATACCTTAAAAGTCAATCTAGGTTCATGGGAAGCCAATTTAAAAGTGCTTCAGTTGTGAATAGTGTCACCAACTGCACACGTGTGCTTGAGAGTATCTTTATAATTAAGTGCTTTTTTTACTTAGGGATACAAAATTAACTACTAAGGAGGAGTTCTGGAGTTTTTCAGTCAGGGAATCGTACAGTTCATACTGTATGTACAGTTGAAAACGAGTCACTCTGCAAGTGGCTGCTGCTATACTCTGCTGAATCTGGCTGAGTAGATGCAAATTATCTATAATCTCTCAGGATTTCCTTCTGCCAACATGAAATGAAATTAAATGAAAAAAAAAAGGGGGGGGGGGAGAGGGGGGAAAAAAGGTGAGGTCAATATTAAGGATGAAAAATTACATTCCAAAGTAAAGAAATGGAAAAAGTTTCATCTCTAATAATTATCATGGCATGAATGACTTCCCTCTTTTATTTATTATTTGTAAATACTAAAGAATTAACCAGTCAATGAGAGCTCTGGAGATAACAAATTGTAAGAAGCTTCTCAGGAGGGTCAGTGGTCCCTCCCCCTTTGCAGGAAGAAGCTGATTTTATGTAGTTTACATGCATTTGAGCTGCTCACAAAGCTGAAAACAAGTATTGGGGCAAGACCTGCACAGGAGTCGGAGGGAAGGAGGTGCTAAGGAAGAGAAAGGACCTTAGGACTTAGAAGTAATTTGGAGACTTTCATATGCCCTAAGTGGCCCACAGGCATGCAGTGATGAGCACAAACAGACTTTGCTAAGAAACAGTGCTCCTTAGCTCAGACACAGCACTGTAATAATGCCCATTTGCTTTTGGTTCTGCAGCTAGCTGGAGCTTCTTTGCAGTTCTGGAGTCCAAAGTTTTAAGATCTTAACAAATCCAGTTCCCATCTGTCTGACTTACCGGAGAGCTTTTTGTTTTCTTGTTTGTTCAGAGGGGAACTGAATTCCCAGACACCTCTAAAAATGTGGCAATTAACGTCTATGCATGCCAAAAACTAAAAGTAATGTAGAATTCACAGTGCAGAAGCCACTTTTGTGACAGTTTTTAATTTGAACACCTTAGAAAGGCTGGTGGGTTTTGTGTTTACACATTTTTAATTAGCACAGATTGTGTATCCTATTCTGTGCCATTCAAAATTCTTGGTTTGGTGGCTTTGATGTAGTAAATATATCACGGGATGCAACTACAGTACAGGGATTGTCCACAATCAAGATAAGGCTGGTTTTGTGCAATATTCCAAGGAAGGGGGATGCTTTTTCACAAAAATACTTATTGATTCTTGAGCTGAAATCCTATCCAACAACTTTGTGGCACTCCTCTGGACGTGACTGAGTTAGATTTAGCCCTTTAGGGTTGTACAATATACTTAGTAATTTGGCAGGGGGGGCAGCTAATTTTGGAGTTTGGTATTCTGCTCTTCATCTTCCTTCTACCTTAGCATTCCTCTGCCCAGAGGGAACACCAGGTCCATGCCTGCTTTTGCAGCCATTGCCAACTGTCTTGCTTGGCAGGCTGGTGAATACTTGTTCCTGCTTGGGTTTGCTGGCATCTGTCTCAAAGTGTGCAGCCTGTGCCAGCCAGCAGACTATTAGCCCTGTCAAATATTGTGACTCTCTGGTGAATAGCACAGTGCATAATGTTGGCAACACTGGAGTAGCTAAGCCTACAAGTAATTACTTGATTTGCAATTGTTTATTTCTTTATGTGCAAAAGCTGGAAAAATTCTGACATCCACAAAAGGATACACGTTAATCTACCCTGTGCCTTTGCACTAATTACCTTTCTTCCATGATTTCTCTAATAGCTGCCACATTAGGACCGGCTCCTAGATGGGTATAGAAAGGACCTTCATCTTTTTCAATAATTTGCTCTGTTTAAAACAAAATAAAGGTTATTACTTCGAAGCTTAATTCTTTAATGTAAAAAGTCACATCTAGCTCGTTAGAATACTGCTGTATGGGTCTGGGGTCAGAGTTTTCAAACAAAGTCTAAGGTATGCCCACGCAATTTGTACAAAACATGCAAAGCACATGGCTAATCCTGCAAATAGCCATGATATGGACTGTGTGCTTTTTGCTAGCCCAAACAGTTGTTTCACATATCGGGCTCTACACTGAAATTCAAAAGGCATTCCCCTGTTATCACCAAACAATTGTTTCTCCTTGTCCCACTTCCTCCTCTCCCGGTATCTAGAAAGGAGGATAAATGGCATAACAACAGTAAATATTGACATTAGTGAGCTGTACAGTACTTGTTTTTCAGCAGACATGTTAAAGTCTAGGAACCTACAGCTTGAGAAAGTGGCCAGTAAGGTTACATAGAGAATTTCTGCCACCCACAGAAAGACCGTGAAATGAAAAAAAGTTTGCTGAAAGAAATCCTGCACAAGTCTTAGTCCAAACCCTTGTATGCTAAGAATGTGGCCTCAGTTTTCTGTGTGTAGGTAGGACCGTGTCAGCATTCACAATATATGCTGTATGTCTGGTTTGATGCCAGGAGGGCAGGCTCCAGCAGTGAGAAAGAAATGGCCAGGCTCTGCTTGGGTTCAGGAGGAGATGGTGGAGCTGTGCTGACTTGTCCGAGGGCTAATTTTATGCTTTCTGCCATGCTAACTCCAAAGGCTGGATGAGGTGATGCTGCTCTTGACATACAGCCTTCGGAATCGTAATGAAGGCATGCTACAAACCTGAACGTGTCATTGGGGGAATGGCTTAATTTAATCTTCCTAAGGACAAGTGTTGGTAGGAAAGAACAACAAACCCTATCGATTATGCGTGGCACTGGGTTCTTCAAAGAGGACAGGAACTAAGTTTCATGCTCCTTTATTTCCTAGAGGGTCTGCTAAGACTGAAGAATTAAAATCCAAGTGGAGCATAAGCTCTTTTGCCTAGTTAGTGGTTGCAGAGCTGGCTAAAAAAATAGTGAGAATGAAATGATTGCCAGAAAAACAGTGCCAACAGCATTGGAGAAACTGCCTCAAGAAAAAAACTCCAAACAACTTCAGTGTTTTCAAAAAAACCTACATTTTGTGGATTGTTTCTTATAAACCAACAAGGAACAGCAAGGAACTGGCTTCCAGTTTTCTTCTTGGGAGCTTTGGAAATCCACCACCTCCTCTTTTTGTTCCCATGGATCATCTCTGACATAGCCCCAAGCGTTTGAAAAGGCAAAAAGGTCCATTCTGCCCTTTTGGAGGAGCATTGGTTCAACTTTCCTCTTTTGTAGTTGGTACGAAATCCCAGTAAGTGAAACTATAACAAGGATTTTTTTTTTTTTTCCCTTTCCATTTTTGGTGCTGAATCTTTTGTCTTAGCCTGAATATTTTATCCAGTAGAGTCTGAAAGTGCCTGCTAGACCTAGCTATGTGCAGTGTCAGGGCGGTATGGAAGCTCGGGGTACGGGGCCATGCCCGTCACTCTACTGTGCTTCTCTCTGCTCTATTCTTCCAGCTTTTGGAGATTGGGTATGCCATGAAGAAACCAAGGGTTCCCCTTGCTGCTTTTTTTGGTGCTGCTTGCGTAGCTTCTCTAGGAAACTCCCAATCTCTTTAGCTTTGCAGGAGACAAGTGCATGGAAGGGAGGATAAACTCTTGCAACAAGTGAGGAATAATCTGTCATCCCTTCTTTGCTTTACTGAGGGAAATATCAGCGATTTCACTGTGAGAGCAAAAAATGGCGTAAGGATCTCGACTTTTGGACCCAGGACATATTTTATAAATGCTATATCTAACCTTCATGAATAAATTAGATTATAAAGTTATGACCTACTTTTTTAACAGCATGTTGTTATTACATGTCTGCTGCTCAAGGAGAATGAATGTGAGGGGATATATTACTGGCCATAAGCGTTCTGACTGAAAAAGCAAATACGTAATTGCTTTATGAAATATTGAGAAAGGGCCCGTGTGTAGGGCTGGCTAAGTGGAGTAGGCATAAGTGTATAAAACTGCAATTTTATAAGTCTTTATTAATTACTGTTCTAAAAAAAAAACCCCAAAACAATCCCAAAAATCCTCCAACAAAAACATCCAACTAACCCCACAATCCCAACTTGAAGGCTCATTTCCTTCCTGTGAACTAGTACATTTTTAGTACATCTCAGCACTTACCAACACAGCTGCAAGATGGGAAATCATACTGGGTTTTGGCAGGTGTGTCCAATAAATTTTTTACAGGAGTATCCAATAACTTGGAAGGTGAGTCTAAAAAATTATTGAGAACAGTTCCAGCTGTTCTTTTGGTCGGGGTTTTCTCAGCAGATGAGTTTGCTTGCTGATCTAAGATGGGGGTCTGAGTGTCAAAATCTGCAGCACTAGTATTTCTTGATAGGATGGTAATAGGGCCTGCTGTTTCAACCTTCACATGTTTAGGTGATTTGATAGTAAAAGTCTTGTGATCAAACAGTGATTTGACCTGTATCTGTTTTAGCTGCTGTTCCATTGTCTCAATGATGCTCTTTTGTTGCATGTTCTCACAGCCAAAGTGCTGATTCTCTTGTTTAATTGTTTTTTTCCACATTTTGTTTTCCAGCTGTCCAGCTGATGGACGCATGCAGACGTTAGACTTTGTGCCAGCCTCAATTTTTATAGGCTTGCGTGCTGCACTGGGACCAATCTCAGTTTTGGGTTGCTGGTATGCTTGTTGCTCCTGTTTTTGCAAGAGATGCCACCTTAGAGCAGCATGCTTTTGAAAATCCTTAGGGGTTTGGGACTGCAAATGACAGCCTCTCTGGTCTTGGGAGTGTGGGGCAGTTTGCTGGCTGTGTGGTAAGTACCGCTGAGGAATCTGTGTAGCTTGTTGGCTCGGGAGATCTTGGTTCAGACTACCACCGTAGCATTGTGTTTGTTGGAGTGGTGGTAGCTGTATAACTGAAGCTTGTTGTGTCTGTTGCTCTTGTTCTTGAAAACAGTGATTCACATCTTGCTTTGCAGTCAAGTTTTTTGAAAAATACTGCACGTGTTGCAAGTCCTGCATTTTGCTGGCTCCAAAACGTTCGATACTTGCGGCATTTTCTTTCTTCTCAGAAATCAAGTGCATGTTGTTTGGGCAGGGATGCTGCAGACTAGCGTTTGCTTTCTGAGTGTAAAGGGGAGCTTTGTTGTTCATGCTCTGTATCTGCTCTAGGCCTAGCTGAGGGTTCTGCAGTGGGAATGCAGTTGATTTCATGTACTTATTCCCAGTTTGAAAACATTCATCTACTTTAAGCTGATTGAAGGGTGTCCTGTCTAGCGGCTGCTCAGCATTGCTTTGGGAGTGGGAAATAGTTTGGGACAGGTCTTTATTTTTCATTTGCAGACCCTGTTGCTGGTTTGGGGTTAGCTGCGGACTGCACGGCAGTTGCACCTGATGTGCCTGTTTTTGAAGCATCTGTTGCAAAATGTGCGAACGCAAGATTTGCTCGTTTTCCCCTGGCTGGGGTTTCAAGTGCTGCTGTTTCAACGGGGCCCCTAAAGGCTGTTTGGTTTGTTGTTCTGGTCTTTGCTGGAAATGGAGCTGCTGCGGAGGGTGTTGCTGCACTTGGGACTTGAGTAGGGAATCCATCTTTGTGAGCTGTGGCTGCGGTGAGTGTTTCTGGAACGGCAGCTGCTGGTCAGCTGTGGGATGCGGCTGCAGCTGGGAGGTCTCGCTTTTGTACAGCGGAGGAATTTGTTCCTGTTGCATTATCTTCTGGCTCTGGGGCTGTCCTGAAGGCCCCTTTAATGCATCAGGACTTCCAGCATACTGTTTTGTATAGGCTGTTTCAGCTGTGTTTGCCTGGAACTGAAGAATTGATCGCAATAATGCTTCGCTGGGCTTGTGGGGAGGCTCTCCCTGGCGGAACTGGGTGGAAACCAGTTCTATCCAGGCTGGTTTTGAATAATGTTGAGCCTGTTGCACAGGCTCTTTCACTTGGTCCTTTTCTTTGTTGGGAGGAATCTCAGGTTCTCTCTGTCCTGGGAAATGCTGATAGTGTTGCTGCAACTCACCCTCACTTCCGCGCTCTTGCAGGTTTTGGAGGGGAGGCTCTGACGCCGGCATCATTTCTTCTGGGCGCTGCTGAATTGAGGCGGCCACAGCAGCTTGCGGGTTGCTTTCACTGACATCTTGTTGTGACATTTGTGCCTGCTGCGGAAGTCTCTGCTGAGGGTGAAGTTGTTGTTGGCTGAGGCCAGGACTTTCTGACATTGGTCCCTGCTGTTGCCCTTCGTTCTTTATCTCCCCGGGAAGAGTTTCTTCACATCTGTTGTCATAGGAATGGTGTCCTTCTCGCACCACGACAGACAGCGTGCTGTTCATTTCCGGAGCAGGAGGAGTCGAGGAATCTTTGTGAAACGTTGAGTTGTGTTTAAAGAAAGCACCATTTTTTTCTGCTTGCTCAGAAAACCTTTCCAGAGCGGCGCTCTGAGCTTGCAGGTTACTGCTGGAACTTAGAGAGAGGTCTTGGTTGGGAACCTGCCCTACGCTTCCACGAACAGTACTGTTTCCTACGGGTAACTGATGTGGATTATAGCCTGGAATCTGTTGCTGTAGCTGTAGTTCTGGTTTCTGAAGCGAACAGCTACCTGGCAATACAGGTGGTTTACTGGAGTCTTCTGCGTTGTAGACCTCAGTAACCACTACAGCTGGCACTTGAGGCAGCTCAGAGTTTGAGGTCTGTGGGGAAGTGATCTGCCCTGAGGTATGGGATGAATGCGTTGTCTCATAGGACAACTCATTAGTAGCCTGACTGGTAATGGCATTGATATGAGATGTGTTCTTCTGCATTGCTATGGAAACATGTTCTGGATAGTATTGAGACAGTGTTTTCTCCAGGAGTTCACCATGCATGCTTTCCATGGAAGAGGCAGAAACTGTAGCACCATTAGGCATTGGCACTGCCTTGTTCTTAAGTAGTAAGACAATGTCCCTGTTGTGGCAATTAACGTTTTCCCGCTCCTGCTCGCCCTGAATCAGGAGGTCATGAGGGTTTTCTGAACCACCACTGTTGTATCTTGTAGACTGTATCAAATCTGAAACTTCATTTTCTTGTCCTGTAAAACTCTCGGATTTCTTCTCACTGTAACAATTGGAGACACTTGGTTTTTCATTATTGTCCTCTGGCTCAGCTTTTTCTCCGTTTACCTCTTTGTCTTGTTTCACTTTCTTGCTCTCATGAAGTCCATACAGAGAGGGCTCACTAAAAGTGCGTTTTATCCCACCATTTTGCATATATTTGGAATATACTTTCTTTTCTTGTAAAAGGTCGGGGCTAACGCGGTTGTTTGGACTTCCCTTCAGGTGGGGCACTCTATAGTTGCTTTTAATGAATAGTTGCTTGTGGTCTCCATTTACTTCAACTTCAGGCCTCTCTGTTGCTGGACTTCCATTCTGTAGCTTCACCGCAGAAGGCTCTGCCTGGCAAACGTGAGAAGATTGCGGTATTAGAAATGGACTCAATCTATTGCCGTCAACATGGTTGGTTCTGTCCTGTTCCATCTGGCCTGCTCCGGGGCCATCCACAAGGCTACCCTCTGAACGTATCTGAAAGAGAAAAGAAACGCAGAGCATCTAAGTCAATTTTAGTTTCCATTGATGGGCAGCCAATTACCGACAATTCCTGCAGCAATCAAGCACCCATTGTCCTGACCCGCTCCCACACACAATGTGAACTCGCAGGCACACCTGAGGGGTGTTTCACCATTCTATCACATTTTGCAGCCCCGTGTCTCCCTTTTTCTTGAAGGTTTGTTCTTCAAGACGAAAAGAGAGTGAAAATACAGAGCGGCTCCTTACCCCTGTTTAACACAGCAGCAGGTATTTTACCAAAAAAAAATCTCTCCTAATGGTGCAAAAAATATTCTCTGCTTTTGAATGATTTGCATAGACTCCTCTGTTGTCACTTTTTCACCTTGATAAGGCAGAAAGTCATGCCGAAACCGTGATTCCCAGACTCGGTGCTAATCCCATTATTTGATTAAGTGTGCCAAACCTCTTTTGTGTGACTTGAAGGATTATTGCCACCAAGCTTGCCAATTAGAGGGGAAAACCTCCTTTTTTCTGTCCTCAGCTGACAAGGTCTTTTAAAACTGGCATTCCTAAAGACCATGCAGGTGGCACGATACACATGTGAGACAAAGTCACGCTTGATTGCTGTCCATAGGAACTCTTACAGTTCATCAACATCTTGGTAATGCTGACAGAAACAAATCGAGAGATTTCTGAAAGCTTTGAGGGAAGTAATTTTTTTTTCAGGTATTAATATCCTTTCAAATTTACATATAGACATCAACCATGGCTTAAACTATGCATTTGGGTTTTGAACTGAGCACCACAGCTGTGGAGTTAAGATTTTTTGTTTTCTTCTTTGTTTGGATGGAAAAATCCCGTTTTCTCATATACTCTTTGTATTTTATTTAGAAAATGAAGTTTTTCCTTGGATAAAAGTACTGACAATGTGCAATGAAAAAATTCCATATAATGACATGCTAATCCTGTTCACATGGATCTTCCCAGGATTCACAATCCCAGTTAACAAAGATAAAGCCCTTGTTTGACTCTGCTTGTAATTTATTCTTTGTTGGCTTTATGGTTCTCAGCCAGTCACAAATGACAGAAGACAGACTGACAGAGAGTCTTACAGATGTGAGATTGCACAGAGAAAATTTGGACTCACGCATGTCTTTGTCCTGAAGCTTTTATTTTTAGTTTGCATAAAGGGGAATCTGAAGCGTTCTCCATTACCAGGTCATTCCTGGTTGGACTGCAAAGTCAGAAGCACTACACGTGGCTGGTGTTGCCACTACATAGGAAGAACTACCATACTGAAAAACTTCTCCTATCATGGTTGCTCTGCTTATGTATTTATTCTACGCTAATCTTCCCCCCCCACCACCAAATGCTAAGGAACATCTAATTTGTATAGTTTTCAGTTCAGTATTGCCTTACTCAGTTGAGTAATGTGATTCTAAAATGCTTTTAAAAGTAACATTAATTAATGAGATTTATTACATCCAGCAGAATCTCCTCTACTTGCAGATCTGATTTCAGTATCGGAACAATTCAAACATACAATTTGACTGGCAAGCACTTATATCCACTTGTATCTACTTCTTCCTTATCCCAACCTTGGTTTTAGATTTACTTTTGACCTCCTGAAGTTTTTTTCTTTTCTTTCTGTACTCAATTTATGTTTTGTATGACAGAAGTAGAGAAGTTCTCTCTGCAAGTAACAGTACTTAAAACCAAGAGTTTTTGAAGGGAAAGCTAAAAATAGGGAGATGGAAAAGACTGTTTGTCCATTTTACCTATTTTCTTGACAAGGTAAGGTAGGCTTCTTCCCATCTGGTTATATTTCAGTATATTTCCCAACCTAGCTTTAAAGTACCACAAGACACGAGCCTTTGCAGCTTTCCCAGGGAGAAGATATTCCACGCTTAACGGAAAGCAGCGTGAAAAGGATTCCTCTGATGTGTCACTCTAGGCTGGGCGGCGGAATGATGCTCCCAGAGTGTCCCAAAAATAAAATGTCAGCCTAATTTGGAAACCATTCTTTGCCTTCACACCTTTCATACCTAGAAACTGCAGCTGAACCACAACTCAGACATAAGTGTGTAGGCTGCTGTATTTCACACGCATGAAATGAAATAAAAGGCCCCATAGTAATTAACACTGTGCTGTCAAGCTGCTTCTAAAATATTTATTTCTTTAAACAAAGTTCTAGTCTGTGTGATTGAGCCGTGAGAAACTTCCTCTGGCCCTCAAAGTCTGCCTTACTGCTTGTGTTCTGGTGAATCGTGTGGGCTGCAACTAAATTCCTTCCGCGAGTTCCCAGACAATCTTTCTTCTCAACTCCTTACTGATAGGTAAGACCACCTTTTTGTTTAGAAGTGGGGGCTGCCCCGCTTCTCCAAACTTAGCTTGTAAACCCCTTGAAGGAGCACATCTGTGCTTCAGAAAAGAGTCTTACGTTCATGCCATCCTCAAAAACCACAAGGTTATCTTCGCTGTGTGACACGGATTATTATTCACGGTATTCTCAAAGACCTCATGGTATGAGTCAGCCAGTTCCCCCAAATTCTGATCACCTCCAGCATAAAAGGCACTGGTGTTAGACATTGCAAAGGACATGGGAATCATTTGGTTCTTTAAAATACAAAGTTAATTCATCGATTAAAAGTGCCAGATTGGCATTCTTTGAAACGCATCTAGGATTGTGGTGACTTTGCGTTACACTATTTTTTCTCTCTGTGACTGAGAGTAGACAGTCCTTGAGTCACACCTGACTACAAATCTTGCTCAAGCAGCTACAAATCACAGCAATTACTTGTAATTTAAAACTGGCAAAAGACAAATGGCGGCGATACCGTTATTACTGGTTTTAGCTGGGAGACCATGAACACATGCTTGATGCTACTACTAAGCAGACCTGGTTGACCTTACAAAGTCTCTGTGCTCTCTTTAGAATTGTTGTGGGGTGAACTGTCTGCCTCTCAGAGTAAATCTACCTTTCCCTAAGCGTAGCAGTTAGCCTTTTTTCTCTTTCCCATAACTGTTTTTATCCAGACCATTTAGTAGCTGTGCATATTTTTCTTCAGCTATAATTCATTAGAAATTCAAGTCACATCAGCAGCATCTGTGAAACAATTACTGCATCTAGGACTGACTCTGCAGTCTAATCCATCATAATTATGACTGGCCTCTTTGAAGATGCCACGATGCGTGACTTAAATATAGCACATTACTGTGCAAATGGATCAGCATCTCATCCCACCAATATGCATTCAAGCTATAATTCAGTCCACCACCGTTTGACTTTTTCAGATGCAAGCACTGTATGCACATTTATTTCTTGGCACAAATTGGAAACCAGCTACTGAAAGAGAGTTTGAGATTTTTGTTTTGTTTTATGGTTTATGTTTACGGTGGCATATTCCCATCACCTCTATCAACACGGGAATACCGAAAGACCGTGCAAGGCATTGTTACGAGCAGGACAAACATTTCTGCTGCAACAAAAGTACTCTTAGTTATGTCATTTTCTTTCATGGAAAATATTTCTTTACTTTTAGCCAGTTCTACAGGTTCATACCTTATTTTATATAGCACCCATATCTGGGGAGTTTGTGAATGCAAAGCAGCTCAGATGAATGAATGGACAAATACACCCACTGCAGTCCTCTGTACAATCTTCTGCAAAGCTGGGCAAGATTCCCAGTAGAAAAAGTAGGTGGGGGGATGCTGTGTTAGAGTACTCGTGGCCCTGAAAGGACCGAAAGGTGGGATGTCAGATGGCTTGTTTCCCCTTCTGGGGCTAGCTGGGATAGAAATATATCTCCTCAGAGGTTTTTCTGCCTGGCAGAGATACACCTCCTCAGATCACAACCTCAGCTGACTTGTGCTCGAGTGATTATCAGGATGAGACTCAAGAAAGCAGAAGTTGGATACTAGGAGCTTGTCAATGGCTTGCTGGGTTCTTCTGGAGTACTGCCACAGCCTCCGTCCTGCTGGCACCCTTTGCCACCGCTAGATGACACAGGTCTAAATCGCTCCCAGACGAGAAACCACTGTAGCACTTTCTAGACAGGAGGTGAATTTACCTATACGTCTTGCCAAAATCCAGTTTGGTTAAGTTGTACTTTCTGCTTACGCTCTCCTGCTCCTATTGCCTGGGTACAGTAGCTGGCTTCACTTTGGGCTTTGTTTGCTATGTATTATGTATTAGTATGTATTATGTATGTATTATTATTATGTATTATGTGCAGTTGCTCTTCTGAAGCTCATGCCACTGGCAAAGAGGTTTAAATCTTGTACTTTCAACAAGTGAAAAAAGCTTCTAAAGTGAAGGGATTTTTTTTTTCCTATTTCAAGAATGAATGAAAATTCAAGAAACGGCATGAGTAGAGATATTCACAAGTAAGGACACTCATACATGGCATTATCAGAAAGCTCAATTTCTGCACTAAAACCTTAAATCTTCTGGGCTTTCGTACATGTGAAATTGTTTCTGATTAACTGTGTCAAAGTTTTCTCTTTTTTAACTTTGGAACAGGACTTGTAAGCAGTTGATGATGAGATGATGCTCAGCACCATGATTTGTAGCCGTGTGATTATCATGGGATGTAATTTTTCTCTGGCCTATCTAAGTAGTGGTTGCTTCAGCTGTGCCTTGGGTTAACACCTGTAAGCAAATGTCACAAGAGGAGAAAAGATGTGCAGTTAACTCAAATGGCTAATGGGCGATGTAACACATCAAAGCTCCTTACTATAGTGAGGCATTTCCATTATTGCTGGGATAAAATGTTGCACACATGAAAACTGTGGTATAGTTTAAGGCTTTCCTACATCTTTTGCACTGAAGTTGCACTGTGTTTATACACTGAGAAACAAAGCAGGCTTCCACTTGGAAACTGATTGGAGAAGCAAGACCAGGACTACGCCTGCCCAGACTCCGGGTTGTTTGCCTTTCGCAGAACAGCTTCTTCCCCAGCCAGGGTTGCTGGCAGTTTATAATAAATACAGTGCCATCAGAAACCAAACCCCGCGTGGGCCTGTTGTTTAACTATGGGTTTAACGTGCTTTTCTGAAGCCAAGGCACCCATGAGAGAGAATTTTAACCCTGTTGTCCAAAGCCGATTCAAAAGAGAGATTGCATTCAAGGTGAATTGAGGCTCTGAACCCCACAACACACCCTAAGGATTTGCTCTGCTCCCTACCAGCATCAATGCTGCCCCGCTGCAAGTGTGGTGGCTGAGGAAAACACAGTGAAACTTCAAGGCAGATGTAGAGGAGGCCCCAGAAGGACAAGGACACTCTGTTGTTATCTGGGCTCTGTGGCTTACAATGGGGTCCTTTTGCACTGCATTCAGCTGTCTCTTCATTTGGATAGTGTATTTATTCAGTGTGTTAGCAATGCTTTGGAAAAAACTTGCATAAGCATGCCATGCCTTCTCTGTCCCTTGAAGTTTTTAAGTTAAGGCTGTATTTCTTTCTAAAATATAGGTATTGGTTTCTCATTGCAGCTTTAAATAGCAGTTAAGGGGTTAATCTGGAAGCTACTGGATGAGACTGTGACTGTATTCTGCAGGAGGTCATATTACATTAATATAATTGTCTTCTCTGGCATTTAGATCTACGAATAATCTGTGTCAAACCAAAAAGAAAATGTGGGATGGCTAAAATTTGTTACCTAATTTATAGCTAATTTATCCTTAATTTACAGAAATGGTGACTAACAAATATAGATATAAGCAGGCATAAGGGAAAGAGCATAGGATTTGTGAAATATGAGGATTAATAATTCATTAAATCTTACCCAAGCCAGAAGCCTTGTAATTCATGCATTTTTAAATCAACTAGTGCTAAACCCCCCTCAATTTATTGATGCCAGTTCTTGCATTTCAGGGATGCAATGATCTAATCGCAAAAGCACTTGAATCAGTTTGATTTTTGACCTTAATACAGAGGGCAAGAGAGTAAAGCTAAACTGGTCTGCACACTGATTTCCCCTTGCTACAATATATAACCATCAGCAAGACTGGATGCTGCATAGTATCTACCCAGACATGAAAAATTGCACTATTTTAACAATTGCATAAAATCAAGGGGAGCAAAAATTAAATGCCTCTACAATACGGGTGGAAAAAACAATTGTATGAAGGAAACAAATTCAGAATATAAAATGTGAGTAAATAGGAATTACAGTGTCGCATTCCACAGCTCTCCAGTTCCTTTTTTTTTTTTTTTTTTAAATTTATGTCCTATGCAAACTTTGCACCTCATTGTACCATGTAGTGCTTCTAACAGAAGAATATAACTCTTCAAGTTGCTTGTAAAGCCGCCATAGTTTGACAAGGTTAGAAATGTTTCCCAAAAGGTCAAACTTTAGAACTAGGTTGGATTTAAGAGACAAAAGGACCTTCCTACTGTAATAACCAGAACATTCAAGATAGGAGTTCTTCTTGCTGGTTGTAAGCATGTTCCTGTGGTTTAGATTTGGAGTGTGGTGGATCCAGGTGATATATACTGACAGGCCATCACACAGAGCTATATTACTTCCCAAGTTAGCCTGCTTGATGCTACCTTGGATGTTGGTATGCCAACATATTCTAAGATCAGTACTACTAAATTTCTTGAGCACCAACTTGTCTGTTATACATCTTTCACAAATACAGGGAAACTGAACTAAAATACCCTTTTGCTGTTTTTGAGAGTCATTGCAGTTGATAATTGGAACAGGAAGGCTGTGAGCATGGGAGTTAGTCTTAAATGCTGGGGATGCTCAAATAAGCGTGTGGTGGGTGAGATGCTTCTATGCCTGGGTATAATGAGAAACTTCTCTTGTGTGCCTGTGAAGTTTAGACCAGCAAAATTGTTTCAAATTGTAACCCACGCAGGGCATCATTTGGATAATTCACCAGTGCCTATGGATTCTACGTCAGTAAACAGCAAAGGCTGGCAAGGTAGGGTGGGTGGTGTTATCAGGTGCACAACCGATGTTCAGACCCGTTTTTAGTTTCTGCAGAAATGGTGTAATTTGAGGGATGATCTTCCTCTTAGTATTTCAGCTACACTATGTGTCAAATGGTAGTGATGATACTGGACAGTGATTAAAATCATAGAATCATTAAGGTTGGACAAGACCTCTGAGATCATCTAGTCCAACTGTCAACCCAACACCACCATGTCTACTAAATCATATCCTGGAGTGCTACATTCACACGTTTCCTGAACACCTCCAGGGATGGTGACCCCACCATCTCCCTGGGCAGCCTGTTCCAATGCCTCACCACTCTTTCAGTAAAGAAATTTTTCCTAATATCCAATCTAAACCTCCCCTGGNTCAATCCCCTCATCCAGATTGTTGATAAAGGCATTAAACAAGGCTGGCCTCAATACTGAGCCCTGGGGAACACCGCTTGTGACCGGCTGCCAACTGGATTGAGCTCCATTCACCACCACATTCTGGGCATGGCCATCCAGCCAGTTTCTAACCCAGCGAAGGGTGCACCTGTCCACACCATGAGCCGCCAGCTTCTCCAGGAGAATGCTGTGGGAGACAGTGTCAAAGGCTTTACTAAAGCCCAGGTAGATAACATCCAAAGCCTTTCCCTCATCCACTAGGTGGGTCACCTGGTCATAGGAGATCAGGTTGGTCAAGCAGGACTTGCCTTTCATGAAGCCATGCTGGCTGGGCTTGATCCCCTGGTGACTGGGCCTGATCGGCTACCTGAGAGCAATAGCTAATTGCTCATGCTATTCTGACCGAGCTCTGCAGTGCAGCAATGCCTCTGTGTGAGCATGCCAGAATAAGCAAGCATTGGTGGCTGAACTGTTCTTCAAGACACACTTGATGTTATCAACCTGCCATTTAGGGAAGGTTACCAAGAGGTCAGTGTCATCATTATCTTCCAATTTCTGTGATCTTTGTCCATCTGGCTTCAGACCTGGATATAGCACGGATTTCTTGGGTTGATGACTTCCTGACACCAGTCGAAGGTCGGTTATCCATGATGATTTCATCACAGCTGTCGGCAGAGTTAAGTAATTCGCTGTTAAGTAGTACATCCTCCTTGAGAACTAGAAGCAGCGGAGGAGATTCTCTTTGCTCTCTTCACCCCATACTACAAGGAAGAAAGGGAGGACCCAAGGCAAAAAACACTGGCAAGTTAAAGATGTTGAAGTTTCATCATGTTGGAACAGTAAAATTAGAAAATAGGAACAAAAATGGTCCCATTCAGCATGTGGGTGGAAGAACTGATAGAAGAGTATAAAAGACTGTGGGCCACAGCTTCCTCAGAAAGCCTGTTCACACAGCTCTGTTTTCTATTATCCTTTCAACTTCAAATAGGAAATCCTGTTGGTCTCCCAGTTCTGATGGAAACAGAATTTTGGATGAAATGCAGTTTTCTTAAATTTCTTCTCCAAAAGCTGAAGGTGAAGGTCATACTGAGAGGAGAGTGGGGAGAGTGTAGAGACAAGGGTTGATGACTTCAAGGATTATTCTTGACTGTTGCTCCCACATGTCCAGATGATAAAGCATAGCTTTCAGCCCCTTCGCTATGGTAGCCTTTACACCCCTGTACACATTCCTCCTCTGTTTTTCTCATGCCCCCACCACACCTAGGCTGGGATGCTGCAGTGAACTCAATTTTTGGCTACTATTCTTGGGCATTGAGAAATGGGAGGCAACACAGAGAGATGCTACACATGCTACACATGCTACACAGCGTGAAAGAGGCACGCCGGGTTTACCCGAGTGGCAGGTGCTGGGGATCCCTGCCAGGGGCAGTGAGCCACGAGATACCCGTGTGTCCGTATGTGAGATGCTGCATGCTACTGCAGCTTCTGCGTGGTTTCCTACGTCCTTGGGACTTACTTCCAGATGGTGAAGTTGGAGGAGTTGAGCCAAACAAGGGTACTTGCTTGGGAAAGATCTTATGCTGTTTTAATTGTTGTGTGATTTGATTTAAAAATGTGTTTTCATGCCTACTTGCGATCCCCCCCCTTCCTTCCAATTTGTGCCGTGCACAACTTACAAAGCAAACCAATCGCTCATAAACACATGGGAAAAATAGGCTTGTTGGGGGCCTGAGGAGATGAGTGCCCTGTTCCTCAGCTCCAGGCCAGCACCAGCCAGACCTGTACCAGTCCACTCCAACCTGTTTTCAAAGGTCTCTAATAATGAGGGTTGCATAATAACCCACAGTTACATGCAGTGCTTTATTAACCTTACTTATTAGAAAGCTTCTACCATTTAAAATACAACCCTAGATTGTCTCTTCCCATCTACCACAGACTTACAGAGCAGTTTTTCTCCTTCTGTGCTATGGCTTTTCTCCCCATGTAACTGAAGACTGTTACTAATGCTCCCCTCTTAGACAGAATAAACAACCTGTTTTGTGACATCCGATCTCCTCCCTGGGTGGATCTATATCCATACCATTTGTTCCCTGACCAGATGCACGGAGGTCACAAAGCAAATGCAACAGTCTGTTCTTCAGAGACCTTATGCACATGCCACATTCTGCTAGATTTTCCCTGAGTTCTGATGTTTGCTGTACAAGCAGCTGTGATATGTGGCTATATAATATCTCAAATACCTGTATGAATTAACTTGACTTTCCCCCCAGTAACTAAAGTCATTTTTATTCCCTCAGCATGAGAGGGACTGTATAAATTGCATTGAAATCAACAGGACAGGCTCATTACTTCTAGCAGAGCTTTATAGAGGAGGTCGTTTCCTTAAAACCTCTGACTTCAGTATATTTAAGCCTGTGAGCTGCTGGCACAAACATCTCTTCTGACTTCCACTGTTGCTGAGGCACCACAGAAGATAAGAATCTAATGCATTTTTAGAGGTCTATTAGAAGATGCTCCCTGGAGCTACAGTTGCCATTCACCTTCTTTCTGCATTCGTGTGTGGTCTTCAGGAGCAGTTTTCATGTGGGTTATTGAGATCTACGCGCAACAATGGCATGGATTATCGTGCTGAAATCTACATCTGAGAAAATAGTTACAATTGCCTCTCCAGATGTACAAGAGATGAAAGACAAGGTGTTTTTGATGACCAGAGCCAGCTGCCGACCTAAGAGCAGTCGAGATTTAACCTTGATAAAAGAACAGCTCTGGGAGAGAAACGAAACGTGGGAGCTGGCGCTGCCTTGCCACAGTTCTGAGCACACAAGAGAGCTTGGTACAGGTACTGTTGCCATCTGCCTCAGTTTTAGGTTGGAGATGATGATGTGGGACTACATTTTCGTTTTACCCAATGTCCAAGCTTGGTGAGAACTTGGTCATGAGTAATCTTAAATAAAGTGGTCCGTGGCCCAAATTGTAAGTCAAGAGAGACCCACTTCACGTCATGCCAGTGTTTATCAAGGAGTTACAGCCTAGCTTCTTAAGGTTGGCTCAAAAACCAGATTTTCTGTAGTTATCATCTTGGCTACAGTCATTTCTCCCCCTTTCTAATTTTACCTTTGTATTACTTGGCAAGAGAGTTTTTAGTTTCTTTCTTAGAAGGCCACTATTTAATCCTGTTCTGAGGCTCAAGCAACAGTCTCCAGTTAGTGCTTCCACACAACTAAGGCTATTTCCGAGTTCCTTCTTATCTTGTTACATCTTTGCTTACATAGAACGAGGTTTTTATCTATAGCCATTTAGAACTTAACATTTAAGCATAAATGGGCAGTATATGGAGAATTTCACATATTTTATGGCAAGAAACATTCAGTTAGAGAGCTACTAGAGAAAAAAGCTTATTATAGGGAGACAGGTGTTTGCCTTTCTGTGGAATCTCCCTTCGGTGTTTCAGGGAAACTGGAACCCAGTAAAAAGTCTAGATTTTGTGAATGGGATGTTTGTTTAAAAACACAGCTCCAACATGAAGGTTTCTCCCTTTAACCAAATTACAAGACTGGATAAGAATTTGGGATTGCTGTGCTGAGAAAGGGCTGGGATCCCAGAACGAGCTGGCATTTCTGCTTTCCTTTAATTCCCAATAATTCAAAGCACATTCTTTCTCCTGTTACAATTTTCCTCTTTATGGTGAGATGCAACATGAAGAGACAGAAAATTCGCTGCCACCAAGCTAAAAGGGGCGGGGGAACCTGGCAGATTGTGTTTTAACTCTCGCTAAGACTTTCAGACTCCCGCAGCTGACACTTGGAAGAGCAGTATTTGAGCAGCTCTGAAGGGAACTGCAACACTCCTCTCTCTGTCCTTCATTTTCAAATACTTTGAAAGCTTCGAAAACAGTCGGTTGTTCTTTGTTCTGGCAGCTTGCCATTTGCTGCTGGCTCCATCAGTTCATAGTCTTCCGAGGTACCCAAGTAGCCCGCGTGGATTTGAGAGAATTTGAAGCTCTAATGAAAGACCTTTGATATTTTGGGATATTTAAGAGACATACAGAAATGGGTGAGTTAAAAGAGCTGTTGTCAGTTCCTGCAAAGCCCGCTTCATATTCTTGGGTCACGAGATACCGTTTCACTAATTGATTATTGTCTGTCCATAACACAGTCACGCTCTTAGTGCACAAAGAAGCAGTGTGGATGAAAAGCCCACCATTGTAAAGTATACACTTAACTGGATTTAGAAAGCTGGGAACTATAGTCAAATCTAAGATACAGGACTACTTTGAATGAAACTCATAAATCATAGCTGAGACTGTTTTCAGCTTAAGTAAATGTGTTTACTACAGATGGTGAAAATTAATAGAAGCAGTTTAAATGCCTCTCTTCACTCTCCCTTGGAAGGGTGACAGGTGAGCTGTGCTCGAAAAGGACAGGTGACTTTTTGTTATTTAAATCCACACCTCCAGCAGTGAGGACCTGATCCCGCAAGTCCCGCAGAACTGCTCCTAGCTGGCAAGGTTAGGCAAAGTGTTTGCCAGGCTAGTCCTTCAGCCAGAAGTCTAATAGCTGCGGTGGTCTTGGGCTCAGGAATGCACAACGCCTTGCGCTGTGCTGGCAAGTTCCCGTAAGCTTATGTGCGTCCTTGTACATGAAGTGTGATTGCACAGCGCAGTCGCTGCTTTTCTTGCCAACACAAACCTTTGCTCCTTCTTCCACGCTCCCTCCCCCCAAACATGTCAGGGCGAGAACAGGGTTGGGGGCAAAGCAAGGATGAAAGGCATTAATCTCTGACATATGCAACCAGTTTTGCGCAGAAGATAATGCAACGCAGTCTGTGCTTGGTAGTATGACTTCAATACAGCCTTTGGGGGCAATGAACAGCTGCTTTTCCTTTAAAAAAAAAAAAAAGAGGGGGGGATTGGGAGAAGAGAGACAGCTATCAGGATACTAAACGTCTAATGTAGTCAGTTAAACTGACACTGTTGAATGAATACAAGGACACTTTATTTTTGGTTTGTTAACAATTTGAGGGTCAGCCAGGTTGATTATGAGAAAATGAGCCAGTAATTTTACTGTGGGAAAGGGGGGGCTGACAATGATGAATGGCAAAGTTTACCTGCTCATTACACTCCCCAGCAAACAACTCTTCCTAACAGCCTCATCTAGCTTACAAAAGCGTGCATGTAATTGATGTGTAATAAATCAGAAGCGTGCCTCAGCTCCCCAGACCAAAATGATCTTAAAAGTTCATGATAGGTATTGATATTCCGGACATGGTTTAGTAGGCATGGTGGTGTTGGGTTGACGGTTGGACTAGATGATCTCAGAGATCTTTCCAACCTTAATGATTCTGTTCTATGATTCTGTGACAATTAAGCAAATGTTCTGAAAAGTTAGTTGCACCTAAAATTAGAACTAAAAATGAGATGGCCAGAAAAAAATACTCTGGAGTACCTGCAGTTAACCTTTAAAAAAGCACGTGGAGGACTAAAGCAAATCAGGCGAGCACTAGAGACTGGATATGTGTTCCCATAGTGCTGTGCATCAGCTCTGCAGCGTGCCATGTCCTTCAGAGAAATTATGGCACGAAGGTGTTTAGAGTCTATGTTCAGGGCACTGATCCCAGCCCATCCTCTTTCCTACCTTCTCTCTTTGACACCGTTAAGGTCCTTTCACTGCCTGGTCCCAACAAAACCATGCTCCTCTCTTCAAGCATGGCACGTGAACAACACAGGGCGTGTGTTAGCACACAGGACTCCAGTCCTGTCCTGGAAACTGATGGGGATCCCAGCAGCTCCCAACCTCCCCCTGCCTCAGCTCCCTGCCCCAGCCCTTGTTCCCGGAGGTGTGGAGGCAGGGATGTCTTCTGAGCTCTCAGAAACTTATGACAGATGACTTGTATGATCAGGACGCTGGCTACTCTGATGTTAAATATGTTTGCTTTTTTCCTCCTGCCCCACTTCCTCACACACTGCAATATAATCAGGCAGCAGTCATAGTTTATTCTTTAGTTTTTCTGGCTTCATTGAAAAAATTCAATGTCTTAAAAACAGCTGCTACTACTTAATGATCTTTTGGTAACTAAGGCTGATTTCTTTTGTTATGCTCTCTGAAGATTAAATTTTGCTCTGGACTCTATTGCCTGAAGGAGGCTATTGTAAAACAAGATACTTAGAAATCAGCAGAAAGATGTTAAAGCTAAAACAGAAGACCAAAACACTTTAACTCCAGCGGTGCTGATGCCAGTGAGTTCGAGAAAAGATCCTGAGATTATGTGAAAACCAGTCTGGTAATGTGGGCTGATGGCTGAGGAACTGTTTTCTAACAACTTACACAGCCTTGCAAAAGAATAAAACTTTCATGACACAAAGGACACTTCTTTGATATTAGGTTTTAAATCCTGATTTGATCAAACAGGCTATCATGCAAATAACTAGATGCTAGTAGGCATTGTTATTGCTTTAGATTGTTAGGAGGGAAATACCAAGCTCAAGAATTTGCAGTCCCTTTTACAAGAGAGCGCCTGCATCTACCGAATGCTGAAAAGCTCGATCAGGATCACAAAGGATATTGCTACAAAAGATTAAAATAGGCCATCAGCAGTAATAACTCTCCCTCTGTTTGTTGTCTCGGATTGTATTTGTGTTGGAGGAAAGATTGGTGTACTTCAGATAGCAGCAAGGAAGAGAGGGAGACGTTTCGAGAGAGATTTTCCATGACAAGGTTAACAAAAGGAAGTGGATGGGGACGGGGGAATGTGCTCCACAGAGCTGCAGGAAGTTGAAGTTGGAGGAAGGCAGCGCAGCAACTAGAAACTAGAGCTAAAGACTTGGATGAGTACAAACACTGACGGTAGTTTTTGGAGATGAAATTACTGAGGATTGCCAACTGACCTGGTCTTCAGGTCCCCTTGTTAGGATGCTCCTGTCGCACCCGCTGGGGTTAGCATGTCCCCAGGGTTTGGCAGGCAGTGACCTTCCTCGGGTGTTTATTACAGAAGGCTTCCCCCTTGCTCAGGTCAGCTAGGAACTTACTGCATAGTTTGCACCGACCGTGGCACTAAGAGTTATCACTACTTTTACTGGTTATAAAAAGCTTTTGTTTAAAAAACAGCAGAAGGATACACACAGAATACTTGTGTGTGCAAAGGAGTCAGAGGAGGACTGTAATGAAATTCTGGCTGAAATGATTGCAGCATTTTACCTTCTGTGCTTTCTGTTTGTCTGTTGCTTAGAATTAGAATAGTGATTCAAGGGCCCAAAAAGGCAGAATCAAGCTAATTCCTCCAGCTATGGCTGATGAGAAAAGCCTTCCTTCTTAATCGAAAATTTAAGCTCTCGCTTTGCAACTATGGCACTTCTGTTTCTAAGTAACTGAAAAAACTTTAATTCAAATCAGTCTTTACAGGAATGACCCTCTGTATCTCCCAGTACAGAGCAACTCCATGTGTTTCCCTGATCCTGGTGACTTGTGCTGAAATCCTCTCCTCCGATCTGGCCTGGTACCAGGAGACCTGCTTATTTGACCTGAGATACCAACTGTGGGATTTATGAAACCACTTCTTTGAGGCTAACTGTCTCTGGAGAGCCCTTCTACTCCCCGCAGTGAGCAGGGGGTCACCGAATGATACCGGGGCTTGCATGTGACACCACTTAGCCTTCGTTTGACATTCCAGCTGAAACCGGGCACCAGCCTTTCCCAGTTATTTTGCTCATACAGGTCACCACCACAGATACAGATTGACAAGGAATTACAGTAACCAATATGTAACAGTTTGCAAAATTTAGGAAATTGTCCTGGTATCAGCTTAATTCAAAAATATATTTTTTAAGCACTTAATTATTCAATGTTACCTCTTTCTGTTAAGGGTACAGATACATATTTATAATATAGAGAACCAGATTAATTAAGGCAGGTACTGCCAATATTATCTTTTAAGAGCAGATTTGCACTTCACACACAAAGACATGAAGGTGGTAACTAGTGCACATGCCACGCTGAACAGTGACTCTCCTTGAAAGATTCAGGGTGGATGGACTGCCACCACCTCCCAGACTGACGTGGCTGGGAAACCCCAGCACCTTTTGCATCCCTGGGGAATGCAGTTTGCAAGATGCTATTCCCACCTTTGGCTCCCCTTTGAGCACCCGGCAGGCACTGTGTCTGTATCAATGCATGGTTCTTCGTTTGAGTACTTAGGAGACTTAGGACGTAACATGAGAAATGGGAGGCTGTGCATCTGCCTGTTCAAATCACAGCTCACATGTCTGTGAAACAGTGGCCACAGGCCACGCACCATGTGCTGCTGGGCATGGCAAAGTGTAGAGCACATAGTACAAGATATAAGGTATTTTTTTTTCTGACCAGGAGTTCAGGGATGAGCTACTCATAGACACTGTAAAAGAAATAGCTATACTTTTAAGTTTTAAATAACCTTTGTTGACTTGAGATTCAGTGGGTTTTCAATAAGCAGACTGAAAAGAGGAGCAGCCATAACATCTGTTGTTAATGTTTGTAGTCATTTGTGGCCTTACCATCATTTAGATTTAGTTTTAGGTACAACTACTTAAATAAGTGCAAAGTGATTTGTTACTTTATTTACACTTCCATTTACATGCACTATACATGGAAAAGAGGACCATAAACGTTTGCATCCATTGCAATGGACAGGAAAACTGGCATTGACTAGACCAGAGACCAGATTTTACAGAGGAACATTAGAGAGACTAGTAACTTAGAGGTGCTACTTTCAATAACAGGAAAAGCAGTTAGTGGTGGTATTTTTACATTGGTCATGCCCCAGTAACTCCCACAGTGCTCTTCTTTTGTAATACTGAATCCTTCATTGCGTGACAATGTTTATTTGCATTCTTTGTATTTTTTCCTTGAAGGGAAACTCTTCTGTGAGATTGTTTTTTTTTTAAAAAACACTTTAATTTTGAAGTCTAGTTTCTATATTTCTCATCTTTATTTCATTTCTACATTGCTCATCTTCTCAAAGGGAAAAAATAGATTTATAATATCTGAATGAAGAAAAGAAGGCAATAATATTAAGTACCTGACATGTCCGAAGAGCAAAGATCATCAGCTTTCGCTTTCAGTGTTAAAGCTAGAAAGCGCATTTGACAAAGTTATGCTGTCAAGTAGATCATCTGCTGGGAAGATTTACACAGATCTCTCACTTGTTATCTTTTAGTCATGACACAAAGCTAAGTTAAAGTCAAGTCACCACAGATGACAAATGAGGAACTCAGGTTCTCCACTTAAAATCTTTGGTGATTTTAAAATGCACAAAGTAGTTGCATTAGTCTCCTGCCCTGTACGATGTTGGTCCTGAATGCATATTCCAAAATCCCACTCATCTGTGTTGCTGCATTTCTGCTCATGACAATTTAGCATCTGAGTGTTTGAGTCAAAGCCCAGGGAAGTCAAAATGACACTGCAAGGTCTCAAGTAAGAGGGATATTCCTAAAAAGACACCCTATACCCAGAAAGGTATGTCGTTCATATCCCGTATGATTTTGGTCCATGATCAGTGTCTGTCTCACAAGCAGAATTGCAAAATGCTTTACAGTGGGGAAACTGAACCACTAATGGATGTGCAGAAATCTCTTCAGTTCCACAGTCCTCACAGTTGGTTGTTTTTATTGTTTTCATTTCAACATTAGTTGTATTTGAGAGCTGCTGAGGAAGGAAGAAAATCTAGGCAAATCTCATGCATATACTTTTTGTCCTACAGAAAAAGTTCTACATTCCTTTTTCTTTTATTCTTCCTAATTTTAAAACAGAGCTAAGATTTTTTTTTTTCTTGGCTGTCTTTAGGGGTGAGGAAAAGGGATTATTTCTTATCTTTAAACAGCATTTTAGCAAGCCAGAAAAACAAACCTCTGTCTCAATGCAGAGCAGTATCTTCACCTTGTAGTAGGCGATACAAGTAGTGTAGCAAGATTATTGTTTTTGCAAGGCAAACTCTAGTTCTGTAGTTCAGACATAAAATAGGAATCTTTCTAGATTGGGAGGAAAAAGGAGTTTTAGAAACGCATAATCCTTGCCACAGTTGACCTTTTCTCTCCTTGACTTTACGGGCATTTTCTCAAAAAGTAGAAATTCTTGTTCTTGCTGTGCATGGAGGAGATAAGGACAGTATCACAGGGGGAGGCAGTTGTGTTTTCCTAAAAGGTAAGTTACTGTTTAAGGAGGGAGGGAGAGAACAGACAGACACTGCTTGGGGGGGGGGGGATGTTTTGCCCAGGGAAAGGAGAAAATGCATAGTATTACAGCTGAGATCAATTACACTGAAAAGACTGGAAGAGAAAGAGATGGGGGGGTGGAAATCCAAAGGCACCCACTAAGGGTGGAATGGCAGAGATCAGCATACAGATTTGAAACTCCAGGGTTTTTAGAGAAAGGATGGGATGAGGGGGTTTTTTAATCATCGTCTGATGAAATGTTTATTTAATTGAGAAGAAAAGAAAAATGCAAATACAGGAAATCTTCCTGTGCCTGGGTTAAGAAAACCCTCAGAGTCACTAACACATTGAATAAATCTTGGCTTAGGCAGGTAATGACTTGAAACTCCCCGCTGAAAACAAAGGTGGTTCACAATGATGTGCGACAGATGCAGAAGCAATGTGACTGTGAGGTGGCACAGTTATTCCAGTTTCAGGGACGACGGGAGTTTATCTAAGGATAAAGGAGGGAGGGATTCCCTGTGCAAGGTCAGTGTGGGGGAAGAGATCCGGGGGGAGACCAGCTGTCTGTACTTACTAACCTCTAATCCAGGAGGACAGCCTTGTTGTGCTGCTCTGATACAGAGCAGGTTAGATTGAATGCTGATGAGGTACCAGCCATCTAGGAAGTCATTTTCTGTTTCACTGATTTTGGTTCTTGTTGTTTTGTTTTCCCCTCTCTTTGTATGTAAAACAAGAGTTCAAGGAGTTCCTGAACAGAGGTCGCCCTGCTCCTCTGTAATAGCGCACTGCGAGCAACGCGGCTGCTGCTGGCTGAAGGGCTCGCCAACACTTCACAAAAAGCCCCGGTAGTACATAAATTCAGATCTTCACCAGACAGATAATTTTATGTGGTCCACAGAAGAATAGGCCTTTGTCAGAATGAGATGATAGCTGACTTGGGGGTGGGGGTGGGGGGGAGGGAGGAGGGAGTTTTCTCAATTTCTGTGTATTTCTATTCAGCTGCTGCAGAAACATCCCCATCTGCTTTGAATCTACATTTTAATTCCAAACCCTAGCAAGAAATGAAGCAAGCTGGCTTGCCCTGCCTGGCAAAGTACACGCATAGCAAGTTGCTGCACTGAAAGCTGTTCCAAAATCCAGGAATGTAACAAATGTAAAAGCCAAGTTACCTGGCTTTGTGCTCTGTTATGCTGATGATAATCAGAAAATTAATTTCATCAGTCCGTCCTTTAAGTGTTGTCACTTATTTAAGAGTACGTGCTTTCTTTGCTGTCTGCTCTGTCAGGATCACTTGGTTTAAGGAAGTGACACAGTAAATAAGAAAACCCAAACCCATTTCATTTCTCTGGTGAAAGCAGGCAATGGAGCTTTGCCAGCTCTCCTGCATGATTAATGGACAGTGAAACAGAGGGTGCAAATTAAATTGTTGATTACCCTCATTTATAACATCTATATCTGAGTTCATGTAGTATGACGAGATTTTTGCCACTAGCAGTAGAATCTTGTGTATTTATTTTACATATGTAGGAATGCTGAAGGGCTTATTTTAGCTTTATGATCTGCACAGTTTGAGTATTCGCTTGCCTTTCCTAGTGCAGGAAATTTTATCCCTAACTGTCAACAGGTGTCAGAAGCAGAAGCAGCTGGAGCCAGAGCTGAACAACATTTCTGTTCTGATCTGATAAACTTGCAAATAAACCACATGTAACTTCTGCTATGGACGCCCAGCAAAAACTAATCGTGATGCAGACCCTAAGCTAATTTCTGTGCCTGTTTCACAAGCTATAACAGGGGACAGTGAGTGATACACAGACTAACTTGCAGGCTGATAAGAAGCAGAACTGCCTCTTAAATTGCTCCTGGCTGAAAGGAATCATAGAAATGCAAGTTATTTGCATTGCACTCTAGAGAGAGTATAATTTAAGGGATATTTTTTTGTGATGGAAAGAAAATGGACAAGCAAAACTGTTGAAGCAAACATAAGCTGTTGTGAGAAAAGACAGAAGAGGGTTTACTGTGAGCTGAAAGGGAAAAGAATTGAAAGATGCCCATTCAAATGCTTCATCTGCCTGCTAATTTTAATTAAGACTCCTCCGTTGTAACTATGCCACAGAGCCTGAGCCTTTTAAAAAAAAAAAAAAAAGTTGTCACTAGGCAGATTTCTGAGAGTCTCCTGATTGAATCATCATTTTAATCTCTTCACTGCCACCCCCCTCTCCTGAGCAGAAGCTACCGGCTGCACTATCTGACAATTAACATGGTGAGAAATGCTACTGCACTCCTCAGGGAGTTTCAGCGATGCAAAACACTGTTCTGCTGTGCGACAAAACCACCAAAATGTGTAAAATATCCTGTGTGGTAAAATATCCTGTGTTTTCCAAAGCCTGAACGCACTCCTTGTTTTCACCAGGAAAAAACCACTCTTCGTGAACTTTTTCTGAAGCAAAAAATATTCCTTTCCTTCTCCCTCACCCCCCCCAAATCCCCTCCAAATTTGGAGAACTTGATAAATACAGTGGTCTTTGCGAAAGCAATACTGGCCAGTGACAAAAACTGTTGGCTGGGTTTGCATGTCTTTGCTCAGTGACCTTGTACTTTCTCAGATCCTTCCTTGTCTTACTGCTTCACGTTTCACCTCTCTTCCCTAACAGAGCACTGGAAGCAGCTTCTTGCTCCCTGCCTGGTGGGGTCCCAGCCTGCTCTTCTGCACCGCCCCACTCCAGTCCCACGGAAACCAAGCCAGGTTTATTGAACCGGGTCACTGGTCCCAGTTAGACACCACCCACTGTCCCAGTCTCCTCTCCTAGCAACACAAAAAGGAGCGGAGTGGGGGATATTAAAAAAAGCAAACAAATCCTTTCTGCGTCTTTTCCCTCTGCCACCTTTGAAAGCCACAGATCAGCTCAAGCAAGGTCTGCCCGCAGGGACACGCTAATTGAGATGCTGTTTGGCAGCAGACTCTGTCCTTGCACAAATGTTCACAAAATGACTAATTAAAAACAAGCCTCTTGCCCTGCTTCCTTCCCTCGACAAGTTAACATAGGCATGTTTTTCCTTTCATTATTTTATGGACAACAATAACCAACACGCTAAGGAAAGAGCACTTCAGGAACAGTTTTGTCTGAAGAAAATAACTGAGGGTGGTTGTCCCTTTCTTCCCCCACACCCTGGTGGCTGCCTGCCTTGCTGGGAAGGTACAAACCAGGAGGAAGTTGAACGAGAGGGGTTGTATGGGGAAAGGTGGGTTGTTCCAGGCAACTTTTGATCATAGTGAAAAAAGGAGGAAATATGCTTAAGCATAAAAGTTCTGTTTCTTTTGTCCCAAAAGTACTTTGGGTATTTGATAGCAAAATAAACAGATTTTCTGTGAAGCCAAGAAGGTTAGGTCTCAGTGAGGAAACCCTTTGGGTTCTGCTGCTCAGCGGAGCGTCTGTCCTCCCACGGCCTTGCTTGGAAACCAGAAGGCACCAAGCAGAAGTGCAGAGCACTGTGTTACTCCAAAAAGCACACAGGATGCCAAATGGGCAGAGCTCTTAACTACATCATAGATAATCATGGTGTAATCACGGAAACATGCAAGGAATGGCAGTAGCTTTAATTCAGGAAAAATAGCTAACCGGGTTGTGTAATGGGGAAAACCAGCAAATGCAGGAGCAGAACTCAATGGTGAGGTGAGTGCTGCAAAGAGGGCAACAGAGCTGTTTCCACATTGATTGGAGATCATGAAGCAACAGGCTGGATTTTTATCTAGCTGTTGTACGTGACTAACACAAGCTCTGCGTACATGAAACACTGAGGAACTGCTTTCACTGTTACTCCCCTGCATGTGTGTTCATTGTCTAAACTTGGGGAATAATGGCTGTGAAACTTTCAAGCGTGTAAGAGTTTTCCTGTAGGCAGAGTGGACAAATCGCCAAGGGAGAAAGGAGTTGGCTCCTTGTGAGGACCTTGATCTGTAGACTTGGAGAGGAACAGCTTTGCTGTGCTGGAAAAAGCTGCATGCGCATCCACGTGCTTTGGAGACAGCCTCCTCGCTGGGCCTGAGCCAAGCTGCCTGATAGGAACATGCTGAGGAAGCAGCTCTCCGCTTCACGCGCAGCCAGGCTGCTGGTCGAGTGCCCGCAATGCACAGGGACACAGAGGGGAAGCCGTGTTTATTCCTGCTGAGGCTAGGAAGGGACGATGGTGCGGCACAGGGCTCACCCTCCAGGTGGCTGGTGGACATTGTTCTTCCCAGCAACTGCTCAGGAAACCTTAGCAAAACTTGAGTACAAGAATGAAGAAATGAGCAAAAGATGGGCCAAAACGTGCAACAGTGTTTAAGCACATAGACATGCAGATGGGCACCTCCTGGGGATCTACAAAATCATTTTGGTAGTTAACATAATTAGAAACTTCATGGGAATTACAGAAGTACCTGTCTGACACTCCAGACATCTAAATGCCTCTGGAGAGATGGTCCTTAGGGCCTGTTTTACCAGAAGTCAAGTATGCAGTTTTGGTGACCACAGTACGCATGGATCAGATGCTTGCAAACGCAACTCTCCTGCAAGGTACCTGAGCTCTGCTGTGTACCGCTGGTGTTTTGGTAGCCAGCTCTCCAAAACGCCTGCCTCTGGCATTCGATCAGCAGTCCTGTATGTAGTTTGTAGAACTGCTACTGACCTCCGCAAGATCCTGTCAATATGTGGATAGTTGCCAGAATCAGCCTTATGAAGCTGAGGTCAAAGTGTTATGCAAAAAAAGAAAAGTGCAGTAGCGAGTCCACCTTGAGCCGCGATACCTGACCTCCCTTGCTAAGCAGGTAAATTAACTCAGTTACAAGGAAAAGCCAAATGCTGCAGGAAGTAGGGCTCATATTTCCCTATGTAAAACCACCTTCCCCTTACGTTAGCACCAAACCTTCAACACAGAAAGACAAAGTAGCTTGATTTACAGGCACAAAAAATCTGCCTTCCTCTGAAATAGTTAACTACATTTTTGTTCAGAGTAGAGAGGGCAGGGAACGAAAGGAACGAACTTTACATGTTGGGTTTTTATTTGTATAAACTATATAGAACACCTTGACAATCTCTGGGATACACAGAGCTATATATAGCAATATGAGTAACTGTATTAGTGAGCGTGACGCTGTGTGCAAGCCAGAATATTCCCCAGTGTTTTCAGCCACGTGCTTTCCTTCCCCCCTCTAGCCTTGCATAGGTTATCCTAAATCACTTTAGCATTATCTAAAGTAATTTTTTCTTGCCTTTTACGGTAGTTATTTCTGTATGAATACTATGTAGCCTGAGACTTCCTCGAAACCTCCCAGTTTGTCTTGCAGTTTCTACTGAATAAATACCTTTATTAGGATCTTGTAATGTTCTACCTCCATCCCACTGGAGTAGCTCACTGCAGTGAGCAGGTTATACAAGAAACTCATCACTGAAGAAATAGAAGTGCTATGACATGAGAGTCAGTAGATCAATAACCCCAACAGGCTGATGATTCCTCCAGAATTTGTACATTCCTGTCATTACCCTGAATTACTTACAGAGCTTTTTAGACCTGAACGCTACCCTAAGAAATAATGTCTTTCCAGGCCATGTAATCACACAAGGGGTTTCAGTTCTGTTACTTGTATTTTGAGGTTTAAGAACACAATGCTGTGAACTAGTATTTGTTACTCCTGAGCTGAAATGCAAATACCAAATGATTCTGACTGGAGTGGGACCCATTCCTGATTTGGGACCCACGTCATGCTTTCCAAGCAGGTAGTTCTTGGGAACAGCAAGCTTCAGGAAGCCTGAGAGTCCCATGGGTTTGCTTTTCTTGGGTGACTGAGTTTCAGCAGAAGCTTTTCCCGTGGCTGGAACATGTATAAGGGCTGTCTTCCATGAGGGTTCTCTGGCGTTTAGTAACATGTGAAGTTATGCATTTGTTGTTCCCTCACTTGGCATGTTTAGAGGGTTTTTCTCCTTCACCCAGCTTGTTATCTTCACAACAGTTGGAGCACTAAATCTATCACACATGGCTGAAACCAGCCAGTTGACTCAGACTCTCTTTGTGGGGGATGGACAGGTGCATACGCATGGTGTCATCACATATTATTCACTTTGCTGGGAAACTAATTTCATATATATTTTTCTAGTTACAAGAGGGACGTATAAGAGCAGTAGCTTGTGGTAGTGAGCAGACTGGTTGCTGGTTATTAATGGGTAAGGGAAATCCGTTCAGACCAAAGAGCAGAAAGCTGTCAGACATACCACTTTAACCGCAAGTCAGAGGACACCAGGGAATGCTATCTTTAAGAACTGGAAGTGGAGAGGAGACAACAGAGAAGGGTAATTTTTAAACAAGCCTGGACAGTAGTTGACTCCTGGACCCTGGCAAGGTCAGTGGGGGTTATGTGAGGAGCTCCTCTGGAGGCAACTGGAACGGGTTCCTGGAAGACACTCACTGTTTGGGTTCACAGAGAGAGGTGAGAAGGTAAGAAGTAAAACCAAGCAAGCCTTTTTCAAGCAATAGACTTACTGTAATTTGGAACTGGCTAGAGGACAGCACTTTTGATTGATAGCTTTCATGTCTTCTGTGGAGAGAAACTTGGTAACTGACATTTTGGGCAAAGCAAATCAGAAGTGTTTGACAGTGCACCCAAAGCAGTGCTTCAGAAAGGGGCAGGGCTGAGAGGTGGTGCAGTTCAGAAAAATTCTGGGTTGTTTTAATACATGTTAAGTCATGCAACTGCACGGTAGGAATTTTGTGCCAGTCAACAAGTTTTCCCAGAGAACAATTTCACACATGTTAAAGTGACACACAAGTGAAAGGCTGGAGAGCCTCAGAACCAAAAGGGCCTGGAAGCTGAGAGTGTGTTAGAGGAAGCCCCTTCCTAATTTTTCATTTAGGAAGGGAACTGTTTCAGAAACAGTTGAAGGTAGTTGCAAAGTTTGGTGGCGGGAACTGAAGAGAGTAGTTTGAAGGATGTGAAGGGAAGGAGGGTAGTCACACAAGCAGAAAATGTGTAGGTGCTTTGGGAGCAAGCAGGGTGCAAAGAATTAAGTAAGGAGAGGGCTCCATGTATTCAGATACAGATGCAGACCTTGGTCAGATTAGAGAAATCAGATGTCTGGCCTTCTTTGGGCAGGGGAAAAAAGCAGTGAGATAAAAGGAAGGATCTTAAAGGAGGGCAAGAATAGATGAGTGAGAATGTGAAATGGGGAAGGCTAGATAGGAAAAAAGAGGTCCTGGATACAGTGGAAGAAAAAGCTTACTGAAGCAAGTTTTGAAATAAAGCAGTGATGCTTTTCAGCTTGTAGAAAGTGAACAGAGCAAGCAAGAGGTGAAAAAAAGTTTACATGGCCAACAAAGGAGACACTAAAAAAATAAGACTTTATATTTTCTTCCTTTTAAAGCCATGCCACTAACAAAATTGTGAGGTTCAGCTTTCTGTGAATGAAGACTGTTGCTCTTACCTACTTCTACAGCTAACGTGGTGTGACCAAATGGTAATAGTGATGGACAACAATGAGAGAAAGGTCTCTAGTGACTACACAGGCAAAAATGAAGATGAATTTACCCATCTAGCTAGTTCGTAATAGCTGCTGTGAATGTCCCATTCAAAACGATCAAATGGCTTATACGATATCTTTCCTGTGACCCATGGAACTGAATCTGTGTCATGGAGTAAGGTCACTACACTGTCAGCTGGGTGACAAACCTAGTTTGAGCATTGACTCGGGATTGCAGGCCATGGGCCTCGGGCCAAGGGATGTCGAGCGTGCCACAGAAGTGACGCGCGTACTCCCGGCGGAAGGCTTCCAGCCGATCGGCACGCCGCCACGCCATCCCCATGCCAATTCATGGAAAGGCAACCGTGCCGTCTCTGAAGGGTGTGACTTGTCTGGCCTGTCCAGATGGATGTGGTGCTGTGTTGGCAGCAGTGAAAACCTGGCGGAGGGGAGGAAGGGAATCTGTTGGGTAGTTGTTGGTCATTCGTGACCAGCTTTCTAAGGAGCATGAACACTTGCCGAAGATGCCCTGTTCACTTTTGGCAAAAAAAATTGTGGTAATTTTGCAAGAAATGGAGGAGACAAGGGCAGCTGTTGTGCTGCCGTAGATCGGGGTAGCTCCACTGATTTCAGCAGAGCCATTCTGGTTGAGTTTGGGCTCGAGGTCTGAACAATGGCATTAGCACAATGAGACTGTGTTACCTACACTGCTGTGAAACAGTACCGTTCCAGATATTTCTGGTGTAACATAGATGTAAGCCTGTCCCCTCACGCGTTACTGCTAAGACACATCAGTGCTTAGAGTTTGTTGAGGGTTTCAGCGTCAGTTTGAACAGGTAGCAACCTCGTTGCTGCAGTTTAATCCTTCAAACAATGCCATGACAACTGCACCACATGGTGCCTGCCAGGTTCAAGCAAGGACATAGTGGAGTGCACGTCAACAGTGGAACTGCAAATGAGGTAATGTGTTATCAGCAGACAGGTCAGGGCTCTATGTATCAACTCCTGGAGCACAGAGTGACTAAAAATAACTTTCTATTGCAAGTACCCATTTCCCAAAGAAGGAAATGCCCTTGTTTAACACCTTCTACCCCAAACAAACCAGGAATAACTTATCACAGTTCCTGCATCCCTTGATAACATAGTGGTCTAGCTGGATGACTGGCTCAAGTGCTCTGCTTTCACCTCCAGAAGGTGACCAGAAGTCAAGAGTAATATAAAGACCTGAGCAATCCCAGCCACATCCCTGTCACCTGACCATCACCGTGGGTAATATTACAGTTATGCACCAGCCTCTCTCAGGAACGTGAGCGTCTGGAGCAAGTGTGGGACTGAACTACTCCTCATGCCTTTTGAGGCACACATCATCAGATCAGGATCTGGACTGCTATATAATGTCACACGTCAACTTCCCACTTGGGTCTGAACTGTGAACAGAGAAGCCTTTGGTTTCTGTTACTAAGCCAGACTTTATACCTATATACAGATACCAGAGAGATCCCAAGCAAATAATATTTCTATTCTTTAAAAAAAAAAAAAGAAAAAAAAAAAATCACTATTCATCTGTAGCTTTTCGTGTGCCCCAAGAAGTTTAGTTTATCCACTAAATTGCAGTAGATGTTTTGGGCCTTGCCATGTATGAAGAAGTGTACGGCACAACACTTCAGTGCGAAGGGTGTGAGTCTGTCCTCCCTGGCACTGTGGAGCAGCACAGGTTCAAGTCAAGGGGAGAACTGAGATCCAGTTCCTCATGAACACTGGTCGAAAAGAGTTTCAACCCCAGGTATTCTGATTGTATTTATGCATCTTCACAAAAAAATGTTTATCTGATTTCTGTTGGCAGCATGTTTTACTACCTTGTCCAACAGCTCTGATGCTTTTACTACTGGCCAGGCAATTTCTATTCCCCCTGCCCTCCTAATTATTACTTTTCCAGATGTTTACATTAGTAAGTCATGGAGTGTGCTAATCCTATCTAATGAGAGTGGCAGATTTACAGCTGTGACACTACAGGCCAATGCAATCGTCTCCTAAAGATGTTACTGCTTTGAGAAGCCACAATAGAGGGTAAAAATCCACAATAAATAAATAAATAAAGCAAGCCTCAAATACTGCTTGCATTAAAGAAGAGGAGGGATCCTCTTCAACGAAAGAGCAAAAGCATTTTGAAAAGGCACATACTAATAGATACACCAGAAACGAGCTTTCTCTGAAGTAAATAATCCACGACACATCTCCTAGTGACCGAAACCACAAGTGTTTTATTAACACACGTAAGCTTAAGCAGTGCCATTGGATCAGGCAGGCCAAAACTCCTCTGCATTTGCATTAATTGACTCAGGACTGGCGCTTTTTTTTTTTTTTTTTTTTTTTTTTTTGTGTGTGTCTGACTACAGACAGTGTAGAGAGTATAAAAAGGACAATTGAGCACCACTGCTGAGCATGTCTCTTCTTCCCATGTTGCACACCCTGGCAACAAATCAATTTTGTCTTTTGCTGTGAGACTCTCTCTCTCTCTCCGCCAGCTCAAAATTACTCTCCCAGAATCCTCTATAGCAACTTTTTTTTCCCCCCCTCTACAGTTCATCCTGCCAGTTGCCACTTTAGTAAATAGCATATAGCAAGCAATAACTTTATTTTTTCCATTCCCTCTAAAGGTTAACTATAGGTGAACGTTTTATTCTTTATAACAAGTAATTGACATGCATGAGCCAACTTTCTGTTCAGAACATAATTTGTATTCTTGAGAGAACTGTGCGTATTCTTGTTCATATTGCTTCTTCCCTGAAGGGATCTGGGAGGGGGAGGAGAGGGAGAAGCTTTTAAAGTTTGGCTCACAAAAGTTACAGAGAAAGATCTAGGCTTTCAGCTCCATCAGATAAATGGTAATGTAACTGCACAATGTACAGTACAGTGGCACGTACCGATAGGAAAAGAACAGAGTAAATAACGGGGAGGGAGAAGGGAAGTCAGCAGGCAGAGAAAAAAGAATTCTTGGCATCCAGGCAAGCTTGCTGCTAAAATACAAATCATCAGAAACTTTGATCCCAAAGGTTGGTGGGCTTACCTCCCTCATTACAGACACAATTCAGGTGGGATTTTAGGGGGAGCTTTCTAATGAAAAGTCAATGCAGTTCTTCATATCCTTACACTTGGGCAGCATTGGCTTAATCAAACGTAATGATTTGATCCCAAGATCACTGAAATCAGATTTGTTTCAGTCACTTCAGTGGGTTTAGGATTAAGTTCAAAAAAGTACCATTTTTGTGGGGGTGCAGTGGGGGTGTTTAAAGGAGTGTGTTTTTTTTTTTTTTAAATGAATCAAGAGTCTTCTCATGTGGTTACATCTTCTTGTGAGAAGGTCTTTTCAGAATTTATGTATAAAAAGAGTGTCAGCACATATGCAATGCCTGTAATTTAGAACATAGCTCGCAGGTTGTGGTCTCCTCGGTGAGGCCGGTAGGTGTGGTGGGTAAAGCTGTGTAAACCTTGCGATGCCATAATCTGTCAGCTGCCACTTCAGGCCTTTAATTTTACCACACAACGGCAAATTTTTATTTTGTAGTAAGGACCTTCAGCCCCCGTACATACAGTTTTTTCAAGATTAAACAAATGTAAGACCCGTTCTAGTAAACACAGAACATATTGCAAAATTAATGTGAAATCGCATTTAAAGACTTGATAGTCGCACTTTCACCTACAAGCATAGGTCCTGCCTCTCAGAAGTGACCTCCTTAGCTTGTAACATTCAAATTTATGGTTTTAGAGGAGTAAACAGTGTATTTTTACTCAAGAAAATATAATTTACAGTCAGAACTGGGATAGAATTATATATTAGTTGCATATTATCGTGGCAACTTACGAGACTTAACTAGTGGAGAGTCTTCACGCTACTTAGGTTACGGTATCCTCTTGTAGCCCCTGACTTGCAGTTGCCTGCTGTACCCGCTTAACAAGCATTCTCCACACACAGATCCCAGTTGTCTAGTAAAAAAATTACTCTAAATACTAAGTAACTAAGACAACTTACCCAGCCACAAACACCTAACTTGTACAATGAAAGCCTGAAAGAGCACCACGAGGTTGTTCTTTCCACTCACACTTTCTCTCAAACAGGTGTGCAAAGAGAACATATCAGAGAGATTTAAATAGAAGGTTAAGCAGACTGTAAATTTCCATCTACACTTGGTCTAATTAAAGCTATGAACATACTTGAGACTGAGAATTTTGTTTAGAGTAATCCCTTTATCAAAACTGTCATATGCCAGGAAATGTTAGAAGCAGAGTTTCTTATTCCCCGTGTTCTTGAGCTACTGTGTCTGCCATTTAAATATCAACATTTCTCAACAGCTTTCAGTTTAACCCACAGAGGTTTCCCACAGTAACTACTGGCTGACTTATGAACCCCTTACTCATAGCGGTGATTAGTTAATTCCACAAATAGCTCCAGTGACTGCAGCGGGATCACATTTAATTATGACTGCATCAATGTAAAAGATTTCCAGCCCTTTAGGACTAACAGAGATAGCACTATGAGATAATCGCAAGAGCAGTACTCCCAGAGGTTGTGATCACCAGACTTTTTTGCTGCTTCTGCTCGTGTGAACGGTAAGCCACTGCACCACAGACAAGTGGCAAAATGTTACTATTGCGAGTTGTGCTAAGCTTGGGTTTTTCCATTGTCGTCTTCCCACAAAGAGCCTTCTGCCTCTTCTGACTCTTGTATTCTACCATAAAAGCAGTATTTTAAGCTCTAGGGTGCAAGGGTTTTCTCAGCTTCACACTGTCTCACTTGCTGGGGTCCTGAGTTTTGCATCTCTACCCAGTATTTGCACTTAGAAATAATTAACAGATTGTACAGGAAAAAATACTTATGTGCTATTTATGTACCACAGCAATGTCTTCAGGCCTCAGCTGAGCTAGGGGCCTCCTTCTGTTAGACACTGTAAAGACATATAATGTGCTTTTGATTCCCCTCACTGTTACCCGTTTCTTCCCAAAGAGCTACATTGTGAGTTTCTTACATGGATGCAGTTAAAACCACATGTGATCTCACTGCAGTCAGTGACATTATTTGTGAGATTAACTAATCATCACTGTGGAAAAGCGCTCATGTTCAGGTCTGTAGTTAATGAAGGGAAAAGGGGAACAAAGCTTTTCAATACAGGGACTCCAATCCTACACGGAGCAGCAAAGGCAAGGACTGGAAACAGGTGCTCACACATCAAGCAAGCCCTCCTGAGGCCACGGAGTGGGCCCGGGGCTAACTCTACATATAGACCACAGGGTTACCCGTTCCCCTAGGGCTCCTTTTCCTGGTCTCCCAGGGACAGATTTCCCTGCTAAGTTTTTGCCTGCATGCTACAAAGCTTTCTTTTTTGAGAACTGCTATGTAATAACCTAAAATAGCCTGCCCCATCCATCCTGAGTGCAGCTGGGCAGAGTTCCTTCATAATATCTGTCATGCCTAAAAATATTCCTGTTATGAAAATAGAGACAGAGATACTATGTCTGTTTTTGTGTGCTGTGCCTGTATGTTTAGTGTGCGTGTAAATATGCGTGGAGTAAGTCTGCGGGTAAGCTTCCTCATGCACAGAGTGCAAATGCTGCACTGAAGAATTACCTACAACACTGAGCTTCACGAATAAGGGCTTGACATTTGTTTCAGAGTGTCTGTAGCTCTACTGCTGCACTATAAATACATCTAAACCAAATCAGACAATATGTAAAGCAGGGCAGGGAATATCTCTGACTTCTAGACTTGCTAGACTTGCAAAGCTGTGGGCTGCGCTGCTCACCGTAATACTTCGCAGGGATGAGAGAGAGAAAAATACAACAAGGAATGAGGCAGCCTAAGCCTCACAAGTGAGATGAGGTATAACACTTGAATGTTTCCAAGGAAAGAAACTAAAGGATGGTGCAACGTAGGCAAGATGTACTTTGACTGGTATTAGAGGATGATAGTGGTGAGGACCATAGTGACAAAGCAGAAAGGTGGGAGGCGTTTTAGATCATATGTGGTTTTCCTCCTCTGAAAGTTTTAAGTCATAGAAAAAGCCCGTAGAGGAATCAGATATGACCATACAGAAACAGGAACCGATGAAACAAATTACGTCTCGGGGTAGAGGAAAACCCTGTTAGTTGAGTGTTTCTCACAGCTTTTTTCCCCCTCTTTATTTAAATGATGATGCATTCAGCCTCATAAAAGAGGCAAACCCTGCAACTGGGCCTGCCCAGCTTAGGTGTTTTAAAGTGCAAAGGGAAGCAAAAACATGCAAGCACAAACACCTGCTGAGTTTAGGAGAACAGAAAGAAACAAGAGAAAGGATGAAGCAAAGAAAATGCCCCGGTTGTCTCCAGTTCCCTCTGAACCTAGTCCAGGTCAGCACTGTTGCTAGCTATACCACACGATACGAGTTCCAGCAGGATGCCCAGATTTTATGAAAGGATGGGTATTTCTCTAAAATGCTATCTTTACATCAGGTTACTGTTGCTTTGAAACCTCCTTTGCTTCATAGTTTCTATGGTCCTACATCCAACATCTCCGTGTACTCGTCCTCTGTGACTGCTGAAAACTACTTCTTAATTCCCTGGAGGGAGAGACACAGGCAGATGAGGCAGCACTTTCCTGCCCAGTTCTGCACAGGAGAACCTGTAACCCTTCCAAAAAGACTGCCATCTACCCCCTGAATATCCTGATTTAGTGCAAACTCATATTCACATATATAATTAACATTTTAAAAGGATTTCTAAAGTCTGTGTCATAGCCTATAAATTTCTTTGGCACATGCAGAGGAATTTAGGTACTTTCAGGTTAAAAGAGTTTTGGCAGAATAAAGAAAACCAGAAGCAGTAATAAAAAGCCCAAATCCCTGAAAGTACACGATGTGTCCTTCCCCATGCATTAGGCTGCAACAAGTGTGTTGATAGGCAACTTTAGATATGCAAGGATGAAGTAAACAAAAAGCTTGAGGATTGCAAAGTAAATATTTGGGTGTATTAGCTAACTGTTTGTGGGTGTTTTGTGCTTTTAAATTTGTTTGTATTAATGTTTGAGTCCAACTTAACTTCCAAAAAAAGATAACTGAAATGATCTGTCTCCTGCCCACAGTCGTCTCCCTCCATCAATATTTTTGCTTATCTCTCTTCTCATGTTTCATGTTGTTTCAAGCAGCTCTTTAGCAAGCCACAAAAATGTTAGCTATCCAGCTAGGTTTAAGTGGACCCCAGCTGAAGTAAATACTCCACACAGGCATACTATCTTTCTTCTCCATTTCTTGGTTAGTCCTCTTCGGGCCTGCTACATGTAGATCAAGAGTCTTTAAAATGTTTAGTGAGGAGACCATGCATTACAGAAACTATTGCTTTCACAGTGCTGTGTTTCTATAGTAACCATCTTATTAAAGCACTGCAGCCATCTGCTTTAAATATTAACTTCACAAGACCATCAGGACTAGCTTAAAACAATATCACATGTTCATTAAATATTAAAACTAGAAACAAAAGGAGAGAACTACAGGAGAGAGGTTTTTCCTGCTCCTTCAGTCTAATCTTTAAAGAAAAAAAAACAACACTGGTTTGCTCTTTTTAGATAATTTAACAGTTCATGCCACCGCTTTAGAAAGAACTGTTTAAGTGACCACACTAGCTGCTGGTGACATAATCTACAACTTTCTGGGTGTTGAAAAAAACCAAACAAATGAAGAAAATAGCTTCTTGGGGTAGGTGGTCACTTGGTATATGCTCCTCCTAGTAACAGATTTTCTTGATCCTGTTTTCACAGCAGAACTCTCCAACGTACTATGGCAAAGTCTTTAGGGAAGGGAGCACACAGGGAAACAGCCAGCAGCAGCTGAGAAGGGCCACGCTGGAGCAAACAACTGTCTGGTTTTATCCTAGTCTGCTAAAGGGCAGATGCCTCAGAGAAAGGTATAAACACTCAGTAATGCATTCAGCCAACCTCCAGCTTACAGCCGAAACCATGAGACTTAAAACCCCCTATAGATTGTATCCTAAGGAGCAGGAGCCCAGATGTTGTCCTAATTCACAGAAACGCCTGCTACTTACAAAAGAACCTGCATCAGCAACAGGTTGTGACAGCAAGGTCTTTAGATGAAGCACACCTGATCATATTTGTTTCCTTTCAGAAATTTGAAATATGCTGGCTGTTGCTTCTTCAAATACTCTTTCTTCAAACTGTGCTAGAGAGCCGAAGGTAAGCTCCTTGAAAGCTCTTCTCTGCCTTTAACGTATGGTATTTAGCTTACCCTCCAATGTTATTTTCACTGTGCTCTACTTCCTGCTCCCTCGTTCTCTGTGCTGCCTGTTTTGAGGCCCTGACCCAGCACAGGCTATTGTATTTGGAGTCAGGATACACAGGAACACTCATAATTTGCAAACTTCATCTGAAAACGTCACTGGAACAAGAGGAGGAGAATTCAGATCTTCCCATGGCAAAACCACACACCTCTCTCATGGCAGCTCAAGAGAAATCTTTTCTAGTGTTTTGGGTTCTCTGAAGCACGCTTCTGTCTCCATCCACTACAGCTTAACAAAACCATACATACGACTAAGATTAAGTACTGTATTGCATCTGTTTTTCCCCACTTCTCTTTACTGCCACATTGAGCAAGTGCCTACACTAAGCTGTTTATGATGTTGTCCAGATCATCTTCTGCAGGAGAGAACTCTTGGCATTATGCATGGAATAGCGGCAGTGCGCCCAGGTAACGCAGACACGGTCCTTGTCCAAGAAATTCACAGTCTAGTGGATCACCAGACCCTCACAAAAATGCAATTACTTATTTTAAGATTCCCTCAGTATGCGTTTCCTCCTCCTTGATGACACCAACTTCTCTGTTTTCACACACTAGCTTTTTTTCTGAAGTTCTTCTGGGGTTTCTCTTATTGGTAACCCAAGGGCAATGTCTCAAAAGGCAGGAACAATCCTAAGCACAAACACTGAATGAGGAACAGCAGCTCCCGGAGTTACAGTGAATATCAAGCTGAACAGTTGATGTCAGTCCTTTTGAGAAAAAAAGGCAGTTTTTGCACAGGCTATAGTCCTATTTGTCAGGCATTAAGTTACCTTTCTTCTCAGCCTTGCCAAGGCCCTAGCTGGAATGCTAGATCTGTCCAAAAAGAAAAAAGTTGACCAAACAAGAAGACTTGGAAGAATACAGAATCTCCACTAGTAGAGGTCTTCTAAAGCAGATTATCCAAGTATTTGTCAAAAGTGACAGTTAGGATTTATCTGGCTTGGGAGAAGAAGATGGATTGAATTGTCTCTTCCATGGCTATATTCATATGACTTTTAGGAACAACTTGCCTCTCTTTCTCACTGCTGTGCACCGGGACAGGGAAACTCATTTTAGTATATCCTGGTGAGAATTTTCCTGGATGAGGGAGCAAGCAAATCTGCACAGGCCATAAGGGGCTTACAGAAGGAAGACACTGACCACTCTTCCCCCACAAGTTAAACAAACCCCAGTTTTCCCCATCAAAACTTTACTCCAGAGCACGACATCCTTTTACATGGAGTTTCATGCTATTTGCCATACTTGAGACACACATTCTCTCCACACTCATGGACCTATGGCAAGGAAAAATAACTAGGGGAAAAAAAAAAAGCTGCCAGGGTAGTGGAACATGAGTAGAAGAGAAGGCTTGATTTTGCTGCTTGTGGTGTATCTCTATCGAATTAATAAATCAGGGTTTCTGCTGCTGTTTCAGTTCAAGGCTGTTTCCTTTAACTGAGATATAATTTGGCTTCCAGAAATGGGGGGTGTCATCATATCTTGAAGCTTTGGAGGTTGCCCCTGGCCAAAGGCAGACTAGTGGGCAAAGCACAGTAGTGTTTCTTGTAGTGCTGAAAGACATGGGAAGAAATATTAGCACCTCACTGGTTTAATCCTGTGAACATGAAGAAGAGCCATTGCTGGCATGGCCCAGCCAACTTTTATTTTTTTAAACTTACTCTATAACATGGGATTTTCTTGCTTTCCTAAGAACATCTCTGGGCATTCTTCCTCCATACATTCCCCAGTACTGTAAAAATCTAAAATACTTCTTGTTCCTTTCATTGTTTTTATTCTCTTGCCACACATTGTAGTTCTTGTGACTCTCGAATTAACAGGACTTGTTTTTGTTTTTAGGCAGGGTGATGGGAAGCATCTTCTGCCTGTGGTTTGTGCTGAGCAGATATTCTGCAGGCCTGTTGCATGTTCCTACTTTGCCTTTGAGGGCTGTGGGCAGTTACGTAACTTAATGTATTGTCCAGCAGGTGTTCTGTATGTTTTTTTCTCTGTGCACAAAAAGAATAAGCAGTTGGTCTGCTAAGGAACTGTGTTCTGCTGAGAAAGCAATGAGTAAGAGAGACAGAGGAACAATGTGGTCCCTGTCTGTCTACCTCCCGGGCCAGGGAGTCCTCCTGCTGCCTCGTTCAGTGCTGCAAATTTTGGTAGCAAAATTCAGCGCCATCCAAGATTCCCAGCTCCAAGAGACATCAATGAAAAATCCCTCAGGTAAATACCACAGGTGCCGTTTCATCTCTCATCCACCTCCCCCTGCTTTTTTGGTAGATTGGCTTTTGGGGGTAGGGGGAGAAGGGGATTGGCAGAAAGTTATGAATTGGTGAATTATCTCTCACTCCCACACACACGTGTGGCAGAGAAATGTATGGCTGGGGATAGCTGTTTATTGTGCCAAGGGATTCTTTTCCCTAAACTACGTACTTGGCGTGATTATTGATCAGCATATGTTCTAAGCGTAAGAAAAATCAGAAGTCCCAAGTCTGTTCTGTGGTAGTTGGATAAAACTCAGAAGTAAGAATTGCACCCATACATCTGAAGACGTAATTAAACTCTAGGTGTGCCTTTCGCTGAACTTGTTAAACAAGATTTCCATTACTTTTTTACCTAGAGGACAAACCCATGACAGAGTCTGTATTTATTTTGAGATACTCATCTAAACTGACACAATGGCGGTATTCGCCCTGTAGCATACAATGGTAGTCTTACACTGTTTGCTTCCATCCTGCCCCCAACTAAAAACACTGAATAAAATAATCCTCATCATAAGCAGCACTTCTTTCCTTATATTCTCCTCATTGGGCGACTAAAAGAAACTCTTCGTGTAATGTAAGAAAGTATCATAAATGGTAACAGTAAGAAGGTTCTCTGAGTCAAAGATGCACCAGACACATCATTTGTGTATCTGTATTGATCTTACACTGGTTAAGTTAAATCTATTGGTAAAGCCCACAGACATCATAAATACTAATAAACCAGTCCTTGTAAACCTCAGTACTGAGGTTTACAGAATTTAGATTCCGATTCAGAACATTTTAAAAAGCACTTCAGGACTTCTGGAGAAAGACTCCAGAAGATGTACAGTGATATACCCAGGAAAAAAGCTATATACATTTAGAGAAGATTTTATAGTAAGGCTCTAGTTCTCCTTTCTCCGGGTCTGCCCATACTTGTACAGTTTGACAGTAAGGTGGATTTGCTTTCCTCAGGCAGGAGAAATGTCACAAAGAGCTCTTAAAATAGGAATACATCAGTGACCTATTTTCAGTACTTCCATTCTTATTTCTAGGCCCATTATATACAGTGTAATGAACATTGTAATGAACTTTCAGCAGTGAAAAGACATCAATAACTGACGGAAGCACATTTCCTCGCATTCCGAATGCAACATTAAAAATCAGCTAGGAGACTGGACAAAACCAGCAGTGGGTCAGGCACTGACCTGCAGAGCACTTCACCTGCTCAGACTAGAGCTATCTGACCACATGAAATGAATTAGTGACCAGGCCAAAGCGGACACATGTCGGCCTCTCTGGTTTTATTTTGTTCACATAAAAAAGAAAAAGCTTTGCAGGAGCTTTGACAACTCTAATGCAGAGTTGCCATGGGTATGGATGGAAAAGGTGAAGACTACGGACTAGCTTTATACTTAGGAAAGTTTTATTCAGTAATGGGATTGAATTGCATAAGAGGCACGGAGAAGCTCGTAGTGTATCTTTCTTAAGGGCTTTGTCATTATGATATTTACAAACACTGAGATGTATCATAGTAACTAATATAAAATAGAACTAATATAGAACTAATATAAAATACTAACTAATAAAAAAAAATAGAACTACCATCTTTTTACCATCTCGTCTGCTTCTGAAAGGTCTATCTTTCTATTTGGGAGGGGGAAAAAAAACAACCCAAAACCTTTCACCATTTAGTAGGCTTTTGCAAAGCTGGCATTAAATTCTTTTGAGTCCAAAAGTAAAAACTGGAAGTGATTTATTAACAAGCATGGGTTATTTTTGGTAGTTAGCAGCTTTTTCAAGAAAGCTCTGTTTATCTTTGGCAACCAGTCACAGTTATGTAGCCTGTCTTCCTCCACATACATGTATTTCTGAGAAAACTTCAAGAATGCTAGAATCTGTCAAAAACTAATCGTCTGACCACGTACTTCCATTTTACAATAAACTGCTAACTTCTAGGAAGGAAACTGCTTTAGAGTAATTTGGCGTACAACACAAACTTCTTTGAAGAACTTCAAGGGTAAGGAAGGGACACTTTACTTTTTTTTTTTTTTTTTAAAAGTAGACATCTACTGTGTCCAAAAGTGATTTTTGAAAAAGATATATCAAGATAGAATGTGGACATTTGACAGTTGAGCACACAATGCCTGGTTTGCTAAAGGGGCATTTCAACTATGCATTTTTTTCTTAAGGCCCATGTCAAAAAATCAAGTCAGCCATAGAGTAGTTATTCGTATTTTGTAGGTGGAGGTATATAATTTGAAACTAGTAAGGCATCTTTTTCCTAAATGGATGGTCATAACCTGACTACAAAGCGTTCATTAGTGCCTGAGTGCAAGAGTTAATAAAAGAATTAAAAAGGAACTGTCAATCAGGAACCACACGATCAGGCAGAGTTCTCTTCTTTTAGCCAAAGTAAGCCAGCTTTGCAGTTCCTTCCCGCTTTGAAAATTTTATGTACTTTCTGAGTCAGTTCAATGCAGAAACAGACTTACGGTGCCGAAGAACACAGTCACTTCTATCCCTGAGCTGCTGAATCACTTACCCGCCACTCCTGCTAGTTAATAGTAGCTATTTTTAGTTTACGGCGGAAAACTCTCTCATGGTGGCAATGATATTTCAAAACAGTTTGGGAGCAAAATCATCTGTCTCGAACGCCTGATGTGCTCTCAGAGCCTGCATTCGGTACGAGCGCCTCGCTATTCATTCCCAGCACTGGCGATCCAGGTCACCCTCGCGCGCGGGATGCGGCATTCGCTGGCTCTTTCATAACTGCCCGTAAGAGTTCTGGGGTCATGTTTGTAAACACTGCTGCCATGTGCGCGTAAGCACGTGGCGAGACACCAGCATGACCTGGAGTGCCGAGCGGAGAGGTAAACCTTGGCGCCAGCGTCGATGTCGCTAAGCCAACTAGCACCAACTCTCTCGCTGGCGCGCACCCCTCGCAGCCCTGTGGAGCGCCGCGGCGGGTTATATGAAGGGCAAACGGGAACCTTTTTCCTGTACGTGGCACACGTGGACGTGTCGATGGTGTCCAGGCAGGTTGCTTCTCTCAGCCATAAGCAAATGGCAGCGCTGAATTGTTCTCAAGAAAAATAAAACTAATTTCTGCCCTAAGTCGCTGAAATTGGAGCCAGCGTGGTCCCACAACACAATGCAAAACTATGGCTATTAGGAAAAAGAATTGTATAAGGGCACGTTGCCAAAGTTTCCAAAATGGCTTCAAAGACAGATAACTGAGACTTCGTGTCTGTAATAGCTTTTTGCTGGCTTTGCACTGATGAAATTAAGACCACGTTTCAGGCATTTGAGGAAGTAACTCCTAAATTATTTCTGTTTATCAGTAGAGGTTGCATGAAGCCAGATACGGCCAGTACAAACAGAAGTCACAAGTCTTTCGTTTCCTCTTGATGAGAAATTAGCAGATACAGCCACCCAAATCCTATGGAAAGCTTCATCTCACCCTGGCCACCCACTTTATATGTGTCAAGAAAAAAAACAAAACAAAATGAGTGGGGACGGGACGGGGGGGACGATGACACACGGACGGGGACAGTCTGTGGTCGCAGTCCCTCCCTCCTGTACAGGCTCTGTTTCAAGTGCAGCTGTAAGTCTCGCTTGCTTTGACCTTTGCTGGGAGAGCTGAGAATAGGACAAAGAGTTAAAGTGTTACCAGTCCCTGCTGAGTCTGCACTTCTCGGCCAGGCAAGCCAGAGAGGCGGCTGGAAGAGGGTGTGCACGCAGCAGAGGGTAAGCGGGAGGAGGCACCGGGAGGGAGAGTAAAACAAAAGGAGAAAAAATAAACAGTGCACACCCCGAAACAAAACAGGGGAACAAGTACAGAAAAACGCTCGTCTCTGAAGAACACGAGCTTGTCTGTTTGTTTCCCCCCATGTAGTTATATCTTGTTATCTGAACCCAAGGTACAGTAGATATAGGAGTCCTTGAACTCTGAACTTGAGAGCAGCGAAAAGTCAGTCGATACAATTTTAGCTGAGCGGCTGGAAAGAAGCGTGCTTTGTCTTTTTGTGCCTCAGCTATGGGAGGCCATTTAATGCAGCAACACCAGCTGTTCAAACCTGTATGCCAATGGCCTGCTAAAACAAAGCAAAACCAAGGCAGTCTTCTCCGAGCGATAACGCGACCGTGGTTTCAAACACTAGCTGCTCCAAGCTACTCACGTTTCATTGAGACCCGTCTCTTAAACCTGGACAAAAAGTGGTCCCCGGTTTGTTAGCGGGAAATACGGAAAATGTGTCCATTCATTTCCACAGCCTTTCTGAAATCCTGCCCTACTGTAAATGTTACCCAATTCCCTAACAGCATCTCTGGAAAGCAGAGAAGGACCTTCCTTGCTGTTGCGTCTATGTCTAGCCAGCGCTCTCCAGCGCTACAACTCTATCGAGCAATAAAGTTTCTATTTTTGACTCGCCGTGGACGACCTTGCTCTAAACCCCTGGCCTGAATATTGCTTAAATGTAAAATGAACAAACCCGAACGAGCCGGCGGACTCCGCCAGCCCGTCACAGCCCTGCCTTTGGCCACGATCGCTACGAGCGGCCGCGGACGTGGGCGAAACACAGGGGCTCTCGCAAGCCGCACGAAGGCAGCTCGGCCCTGCAGCGTGGCACCCGCTCGCCTGTTGCGTGGCGCCTCGGGGACGCCCGGGAGGGTGTTTGTAAACAGCGCGGCCACGTGCACGCGAGCCACGTGGGGGCTCGGCCGGCTGAACCTCCAAACTGCCGTGGGGAGAGGAGCAACGGGGGGAAGCAAGTCCGAATGCTCCCGATCCCTCTTTTTCCAGAGTAGCTTGCAGCGCTATCAGGTCTCTAAACATGGCAGGGAAAAATCCATCTGTCCTTCACGGTCAACTGCCTCTGTCAGCATCCAGAGACGCTGCATGAGCTAAATTACCCATCGGATTTTATTTCCAAATGCATTTCATCATGGATTGTATCACGAGCCTGTGACTGTGCTGAAATTACTTAGGGTAGGCTCTCGGTTAAACACACTACGTACCAAACCAGGCAGGCTGAGCTACGACCACCCACAGCAAAGGAACTATCCGAAAGACCAGAGAGAGACAACACTGACATTTACCGCTTCCGATTCAGGTCTAGGAGATAACAGGTGACTGTTGCACAGAAAGCTATAAATGCTGCTAAGGTTGTGTCACCTGCACGGGTTTGTGCATCCCATCTCCAGCAGAGATATTTCTGACTACAAATTAAAGTTGGTTTTGGGGTGGTTGGTTTGGGTTTCCCCCGCCCTCTTTTTTTTTTTTTTTTTTTTTTTTTTTTTTTTTTTTTCCCCTTTGAGCTCTGCTACCAAGTATGACACAGCTTGAGGGTTCACGAACCCTGATGAACCTTTAATTGATAAAACAGATCAAAACGGGAGTCGTGTGATAGGTTGGAGCTGATATACGGGGGAACAGTTTGCAGGCTGTGGGAAACCTTGCCCGAATGAATAGGAGGATCAAGGGTATTAAAGGTTAATGGGAGTTATTGGAGTACCTACTTACTGAAAGGACATTACACAACTCGGTTTCACACACTGCAATTAACCGACACAACATACTAATTTTAATTATAATTAGCTCATTGTGAGATTTTGCTTATTTGTTTGGAGGTGCATGGAGACATCTGCAGTGCCAGTAAAACTGAGATAACATCCTTTCCTGCACCCTTTCTCACTTGGAGTGGAGGGTTTCGACAGTGCTGCAGTCAAAGCAGTATGCAAAAAGCCATCCTCTTCACTGAGGAGATAAAGAGTATTTAATTTGCTGGGTTGTTTTGGATGAGTGCTGCTAGTTTCAAGGTCCGAAGGCTTGTGCAGCAAAAAAAGAACGTGTTGTCAATCAACAGAAAATGCTACTGAAAACCAACTTCTGAGAAAAAGTGAAAAGCTGCTTGTTTCTGAGTCTAGTTTCTGTTTCTCAAAATTGATACTTCTGTTATCTTAGTAAGCAGAGAAAACTATCTGTAAACCTCTGAATGAGCAGGAAGGAGGGTATCATGGGTAAAGCACTGGGGCTTAGGAGATATGGGTTCAGTTCCCAGCTATACCACAGCTTTCCTGTATGTCTTTTAGGGTTTAAAAANCTTTGCTTTATTTACTACAAATATTTAGTTTTTTGGAAGGGAGCTGCCTGCCTCTGCTTTGCATTACAAACAAGAGTTACTAACATTCTGGCCCCTCGTGCACTGCCAGACCCCTTTTCTCTGTCTCCTTTACTGAATTAAATAGCAATAGCAAAACGGAACAAAAACGGCTTATGTTTGTACAGCCCCAAGCACAGTGGGATTCTGTTTCGTGGCTGGGATATGAGGTGCCTGCTAACGTGCAATAATTAATTTCACTCTATCCACTCTCCTTATATTTAGAAGCATCAGAGTTGCCATCCTGAATTAGACTCATGCTCCAGCTTGTCCACCAAAGTATCTCCAACGAGCTAATAGCAGTTGTTTCAAGAAAAAGCAGCTATTCAGTAGGTAGTTACAGACTCACTCTTCCAGAGGCAAAACTTCTTTCCAATCTATCAGCTGGATTTTATATTTTATAACAAAAAAAACCCATGTTAACTTGCAACTGCTTTGAAAAGTTTTGGGTTTGTTTTTTTTTTTTTCAAAAGTAAAAATTAGTTTTTAGCTTCTGTACCTGCCTCCAAGTTTCTCCATCCATTTCTTCTCCCTCCTCCCTCAAAGAAGAAAAAATACCCCCAAAACTACTTTTCTTTTTTCCATTTGCTATAAAGTATGTGACTGACTAGGTGCCTCACTCCTGCAAGTGTCTCTACATAGGCAGACCGTTTCAGCTCTGTCAGCCCAAGGAAAATGAACAGGGCTTTGTGAAAACAGCAAGGGCTGCCATCAGTTTGCAGGATCACAAGTCAGCTGACAGCACTGGGGTTTTCCTACCTGGTCTCTCACTTCTCAGGCACTACACATAGTAATAGAGAGAAAGAAAATAGATCAGCACAATTCTTATTTTTCCTACTACTTTCTCACACCGAGCAAAAGCTTCTTCTCTGCATTAAGGATTACAGGGAAGCCGAAAAGTACAGGTCCAAACTTATTTAAAAGAGAACAAACGTTCTGCGGGAAGTATGGAGAATACCATAGAAACAACAGAGAACTGAAAGACTGTATTTCTGTTTTGTGCATTTTTCATGTTTGTAAAGATCAAGAGTGTTTTTCCCTATTTAGTCAATATTTGCATTTGCTCCTGGGTATGTGCTGTGTACACTCACAAACNGGGTTTAAAAAAAAAAAAAAAAAAAAAAAAAAAAAAGGCACTGAAATGAATGGCTCCAGCAGGGTTTGTACCACGTTGCGTGATCTGCGTGCGCTTTGGCTCTCAATTGTTGCTTATTAATGTTGTGCCCCTTCTCCTACTCTATGGATGTTTTGCCTGCTTGTTAATATTAGCACCCTAGGGAAAAGACTGCAGCAATGCTGGTGAGGAACGCCTTTTAACACACACACACTAACACNAAAATTAGTTTTTAGCTTCTGTACCTGCCTCCAAGTTTCTCCATCCATTTCTTCTCCCTCCTCCCTCAAAGAAGAAAAAATACCCCCAAAACTACTTTTCTTTTTTCCATTTGCTACAAAGTATGTGACTGACTAGGTGCCTCACTCCTGCAAGTGTCTCTACATAGGCAGACCGTTTCAGCTCTGTCAGCCCAAGGAAAATGAACAGGGCTTTGTGAAAACAGCAAGGGCTGCCATCAGTTTGCAGGATCACAAGTCAGCTGACAGCACTGGGGTTTTCCTACCTGGTCTCTCACTTCTCAGGCACTACACATAGTAATAGAGAGAAAGAAAATAGATCAGCACAATTCTTATTTTTCCTACTACTTTCTCACACCGACCAAAAGCTTCTTCTCTGCATTAAGGATTACAGGGAAGCCGAAAAGTACAGGTCCAAACTTATTTAAAAGAGAACAAACGTTCTGCGGGAAGTATGGAGAATACCATAGAAACAACAGAGAACTGAAAGACTGTATTTCTGTTTTGTGCATTTTTCATGTTTGTAAAGATCAAGAGTGTTTTTCCCTATTTAGTCAATATTTGCATTTGCTCCTGGGTATGTGCTGTGTACACTCACAAACTGACTGTGTGTGGAATGGAGACTCACTAGCATAGCTTTTCTTTCCCTGAAAATGTCTACTGGTTATACGAGTTAAATAAGTGTTAAATCTGACCCTTTTCAGTTGCTCAGCTTTCGTGTCTTTGATTTTTACTGTTGCCATTTTAGTAATGCTTCACACCTTTTGGGGCAGACAAACTTGAAATCAAACAGACAAGCAAGCAAAGGAGTGCAGTAGGAACAAAAAGTTGGTAATTCGAAAAGAAAGTACGCTAAGGCCTGTAATACATACACACACACTTCTCCAAATCCAAGGGAAAGGCGAGTCCAATGTATTTTCCAGCTTTCATGTGTTCTCTTTCAGGGATAAACTGCATTCCTTTTATGAAGCTATAAGTGCACTTTAAGCTTCAAGGAAATATCTCACTTCTGTGAACTTTAGTAACTTTGGGGGAAGGGAAGCAACTCCTGCTTTACTGCAACAATTCATTTTCCTCATTTTACCATGAGCAGGACAGTAATGCTACTGGCACACAAGAGGAAATATGCAATCATTCTTTTCTCCTTTTTGCTTACATAAGAGCTGAAAGAGTTTTGTGTCCTTTGGCAAGTATAAAAATTGTATAACTTCAAAGAATGCAACTTCAAACATAAGTGAAGTAGCACTGAAAGAACAAACAGATTAAACAAAGATGAAAAAAGTATCAGGGACATGAAATAGGGGTGAGGGCTGCATGAACAGTTGTTGTCTCTCATGCTAAGGGACAAATACGGAAAGTTAGGAAAGGACACTGAAGTTGAGGGGAAAACTCTCCAGTCAGCATCAGGCCCAAGGTTAACATTTACCCTTTGATCTCTCAAACAGCACTAAAAGTGGCAAGAGAAGGAACAAATAGTCAGTGCAAACTCAGAAATGGCTGTCACGTATTCTTTATTCTTGCTTGCTACCTTCTTCTGCTACCCAGCTGCTGCAAGAGTAATGGGAACTGTGGGTCAAAAAGAAGCCAGAAAAGAAAATGAAAGGAGGTGAAGAGCACTGTCAAAGAGAAGCAGGTTCTGGATGTGACCCAAATAATTGTGTCATGCAAATGAGAAGACAGGTGAGAAAGAAACCACTGGAGCATAACAACAAAAATACAGTGATTGTAGTCAACATTAACATAAAATGGAAGCAACTGATGTGAACGTACATCTAATAGCAGAAGTCATGTGTACAACAAGATCTGCAGACTGGCCTCTGTGCTCTGTTGAATGATGGTGAATACCATGACTCATCTAGACAAATTCAGAATATGGAAGAGACACTTGTACCAACTGCTTCCTCCCTACGAGGGAAAAAAACAGTTCTTAGGATTAATTTTGTAAAGCAAGCAATGTGCTTTGCACACCATCCCGAGCGCTTGCTGCAAAACTGCATGAGAAAGTCTGAAAAATGGGCATGGGACTGGAAAATAATTTTTCTGGATGAGGAGCAGAACCTCCGCTAATAAGGTCCCACAGTGCATGCAAGGCACAGGCTTCAAGTGTCTCCAGAGACCAGAACCTGTCTGACAGCTTTGGTTTAGGTCCACAGGGGAGGGCATGAAACACATTTTCAGTTGAGTACTTGTGACTAGCTACGATGTGTTTTCATCTGTGCTTCCCAAAACCATCTTGGCAAGACAACCCAAATAATTACCACCACTTACCACTTTCTCCCCCCTCCTT